>CM031863.1:4046069-4112503 GCA_018697195.1 Certhia americana
TAAGTACTGGGTGTTTTGTACCACAAGATAATGAAAACTGAGAATTAGGCCTCCCTTTTCCCTTTTTTTTTTTTTTGTCTGTTCTTTTCCATCATGCTTTAATTTATTGTTCTTTATCCCTTTATTGCTCCAAGTTATGCTGTGTTAATAGATGACCAATTCCTGAAGTTCTCTTTTTTTTTTCCTGTAGCTTGGAATCTTCAACTAAAATATTTTTTCTGGAATGTTTGTTTGGATTGAGCATAAGGCTGTTTTCAGGAGGGGTCAATCCAATCCTGTATTTCACTTTCCAGAAAACAGAGGCTGTCGGAGGGGCTTCAAACCATGCTCCAATCGCCGCTGTGTTCCCAGTGATAAAGTCTGTGATGGTGCCAACGACTGTGGTGACAACTCTGATGAGTTTGACTGCAAAGGTAAATGACACCTTATTTCCAAGGTGATTTCGGGAATATTGCTTTGTAAATACTCACTATGCAAATAGGAGTTGCTGGAGAATAACGTGTGATTTAATCACGTGATGGGATTGATGTAAAGGTGAATTTTGGTTTGTACCTATGGTCTTCTGGAAGGAGAGTGGTTGTCACTACAAAATATAAAATATATATATGTATTATACATATAATATTTAATGTTTTATATGTATAAAATGCAGGTGTTGTTTCTTCTGTGAAGTTATGAGAGAATAGCTTTGCTACAGGCAGACTGAAAGATGGGTGATTTCTTCTCTCCTTGTGCTCCTTCTCTGAAGCAGCAAATGTTCTATATCTCTGCTTCTCAGTTGTATGACAATATCCATGTCCTTTTCAAAGCTTATTAGAATTGTTCTCCTTTTCATAACAGAATTTTTTGTATTATTTTTTGTCTTTAACATGAATATTTATATCTGTGCATCTGCCAATGCATAAAGACCAGGAAGCAGATCACGCAAATCCTTAGTTATAATTCAGAAAGTTTGGCAGGGATAATATTCCACAAGATTTCTAACTAAAAAGCTAGATAGCTGTAGTAATAATCATTTTTTGAAGGCACCAAATTATTTTTAATCATTTAACTAAATATAAGTAGAGGGAAAAACATCTAGGCATGAACCCCAAGCTGTTTTTACAAGAAATAAATCTGAGAGTTTCACGGATGATCCTGAAAATGCTTCTTCCTTCCTCAAATATTGATTATCTCAGAATGAATTGAATTACCTAGAGACACTTTTATGCTAAAAAAAGAGAAAATTAAAAAATTAGCAACACATAAGGTGTAATAAACTCAAACCCATATGTCTGCTGGAAGGTACCGTGTGTTCTGAATGTCTAATTTTGAAAGGCAGAAGGTTTAAGTGTTGCCTCTTCTCCAACCGGGAAATGAAACTCAAGATAATTTTAGTAAGGAGGTAATATAAAAGAGGGTCTTTATTTGGAGGCCTCCAGGAGCAGTTTTGGAAAGATGTCCACAAAAGCTCACCCACCCCCAGGGGTGAGTACATTTTATAGGTTTTAGGAAATTAGCATAATTGATAAAAGACACCAATTAGGACAAAAAATGGTGATGTAAGTGCCCTCCCAGGTCAAGCCCCTTCTCTGGACCCCCTTCAGCACTAGTTGTACTTTGTCCATGGGAATGTATCTCAAAGAGCTGTTCCCAGCCTTGGCTCCCAGGAATAGTCAAGATAACACCTCCTAGGGCTTGGAACTCTGAAATTTGTTTTGTCTTTCTGCCTAGGGAAAGGCTGTGGAAAAGTACTGGGAAAACTAGTCACTAACACACTAGGCTACAGAGCTACAAATAAAAGTGTGAAGAATTCAGAGAACATAGAAAAGAAAAAGAAAAAAAAAAAAAAAAAAAAAAAAAAGGCTAGACCTAAACGGCATCATAAGCATCATCATGTGTATGATGTGCATCTGAAGAGTCTGTTTAGCACACAAATTTACATCCTTTATAACCATATGTTCCAGACTCCGCGTGCGCCTCGGCAGAATTCCGCTGTGCAGATGGGGTCTGCGTGGGGAAATCAGCACAGTGCAACCAGATCATTGACTGTGCAGATGCCTCGGATGAGAAGAACTGCAGTGAGTTTGTGTTTGTGCTCCCTGGCAGCAGCTGCTCCGTGATTTTTCCTTGTTATGTAGCAGTTAATTCCTGGGCGTTGCTGCTTGGGACTCCGACACCTGCCTGGGCTCCTCCAGCCCAACGTGGAAATTAAACTGTGAGGCTCTCAGTCTGTGTTAGGTGGGTGGTAATTTTCTGTCTCTTTCCAGATAATACAAACTGTGCTTACTTCTATAAACTTGGGATAAAGTCTTCAGGATTTATCAGCTGTAATTCGACTTCCCTCTGTATACTGCCAGAATGGATTTGTGATGGATCTAATGACTGTGGAGATTATACAGATGAAATAAAATGCCCAGGTAACTGTGAAAAGGAAAAAACCCCAAAAAATAAACAAACAAACAAAAAAAACCCCTCAACTAAACACAAAACATTAATTTACCTTTTGGACAAAGAAAAAGGGTCTTATTTAGGGAGGGAGAGTGATTCTCATTGTGTTACAAAATGTTTATTTGGGCAATACTGGTTTATTTAACATAGAGATTATCAGAATGCTGAATGAAGTTTATTGACCTGTATTTTGTGTTTCATGGGATTATGCAAATTATTACAAATGAATACTGATTTTTAATTTTTTTTCTGAAGCAAACTGTAATGTCTAGCTTTCTATTTTCTCCAAGTTAGGATTGTCATTTATCATTTTTATTTAAGTAAAACATGAGTCATTAGAATGTCAAGCTCATCAAGCATCAGCATAATCACTCAGGAACTTTTATTAGCTACTGCTTTAGTGGCTGGTATTTCTTTTCTTGCTGTTTTACTTTCTTACTTTTACTTTTTACTCCTGTTTTACTTTCTCTTTTATTTGGTGGAGGTCCTTGGAATAGGCTGCCAGGGTAGAATCCAGGGTTATTGCTTTTGTGATAGTTCTGTTCTTCAGCCAGGAGAAAGAAAGGGATCACAATAACTTGAGCTCCAGACACAGGACTGAGATCATATTTAATGTTAACCAATGAATTATCCACAATATTCAATTCTTAGTTAATGAAGGAAGGTATTTATGTGTTTGCTCCATTTTTGCCCAGAGCTCCTTATTTGAGTTTGAGCATGTGAAATACAAAATGAAAACATTTTTTATTTCAATTTGTTTTTATAATTGATTCATTCTAGAATGAAATTAACTTCTTGCTGACCAGTAACTCTCTTTCTTATAAGAACTAGCATTAAATAAAAGTAAATATTTGCTAAATAATGAATTTTATTATTTTGCAAAATTAAAAGTTCTAATTTTGTGTTGTTCAATGCCATCAAATTTTTGCATAGTAGTGGACATAATCTGGTTCTGTCCATTTAATATTCTTTTTCCGTGTGATAATCCTGTTGTGTCACTAGAAAGTTCTATTAGAATTGTCATATACATTGTGCTAAATTTATTGATGGAAATATTACCAGGATCCAGAGGAACCTGGGACTTCAGCATTACTGCCAGCCAAGCTGACACGAAGAACTTCCATCAGTCCTATAAAATAGATGCATATTAAATTAGGGTTTCTATTCTAATCTCTACATTCTCCAGATTATCTCTTAATTATGTAGAATTTATTGTATATAACACTTCGTTAAGCTCAAAATAGCTAAATTTGCTGTATTTTTAGACAAAGAAAGGGTTTTTTCCACACCAAGGAAAATGTTGAGAGCAGTGTGCTACAGCTTCAGTAAACTAATGTTGCATAAGTACACTAATGTGCATTTTACTCCATTGTCCATTTATTTGTATTACTTCTCTCTGAATTCCAAATGTGTGCCAAAATGTTCCATCATTTTAATGTGTGACTAATTGCCTGGATCATTCCTCCCTTTACTTGGAAGCAATACCATTCCCACTCAACCTACACGTGATTTCCTTTGCCATTTCATTCAAAACTGACCAGCTCTGGCACATTAAGTTTTTGAGTGTTGTTTCTGTTATGAACATTGCAATTCCCATTAGCAGTTTGGTTCAGTGTCATTGTTCTTACAGGGAATTAAAGCAAGATATTCATGGAGGGTAGCTATACTTAGGGAATCCTTAATACCTACCAAATCATTACAGATGTCCCACTTATTTCTTTATTCTTTTTTGGTTTTTTTCATTCATTCAGCTGTAGAAGCCATAAATGTTTTCTTTTCCTTTTAAAAAAGAGGAGGCTGAAACCAATCCAGTACACTGTGGGAATAATGAAAACCATGGCAGAGGGTTTCAGTGGTCTCTGGTGCTTGGAATTCCATCTTGGGTTTTCCCAGGACCTTGCTTAAGATTTTGAAAATAAGCTGTTATTAGGCTAATATTTGTGCTTGCATCATGGAACTCTACATGTGGCACGTTTTCTTTCCTTGCACCTGGTTTCTAAGCTTTCATAAAGGTCAAATTTTAATTTACTTTCTGACTCAACAAAATTAAAAGACAAGGGAGAAGTTTTTCATTTCTGACCAAGTCTAAACCTCTGGCTCCAGTACAACTGGTGTAGCTCCTGTCAGTGCATACATGTGATTTGTAGCTTCTCCCAGTGACCAAAATACTGCCACAATTTTCTTGTAAATTATCTTTATCTTGTAAATGGCAGCAGAAGGATCAGAAGGGCAATTTCTTCAGCTGGTGCAAAACAACAAGCAATGCTGCCCTGTCTGACCTCAAAACCTGTAAACTGCTACTTTCCTCTCTAGGCCTTTTGATTTTAGTTTGCAGATGTGCTTTGATTTTTCTCTAAAAAAATTAAAAATAACTATTTCAGCTTCCTAAACTACTACTTAGCTATCACTTTTTTTTATTATTATTTTTATGAACACAATTTTTTTTTCCATTTTTAGACATAAACACTTTGTCCATCAGTATTCAGAAATTTAGCAGAAATGTATTAGGCTCCTGATCATACTAGTAGAGACCATTTTACATTACATTCTTTATTTTATCACAGTTCAAAACAAACCCACATGTGAAGAAAATTATTTTGGTTGTCCTAGTGGAAGATGTATTCTGACCACCTGGCTTTGTGATGGGCAGAAAGACTGTGAGGACGGAGTAGATGAATTGCACTGTGGTGAGCATTTTGTCTTATTTGCTTTTTGCTAGTCACTAATGCACTTTGGAAACAAAGAAACATTTATATCTCAGAGATTATATAAAAGGTCTTTAATGCTGTTTTCTCAGATTCAGCTCTAATACTTCATGCTGTCAATAACTTAAATTCTATTTCATGCCAAAATGAAAGCACTTTATTTTTTTCTCACTTAAGGATATATTTATAGACAGAGTTTTCTATTACTTAAAAATTTAACAATTCCACTAATTCTTCACAACTCCTCTTTAAAAGAATTTTACAGATATAATGAATTTGAATCAGTATCTTGAGCCCAGCAGGAAATACCCAAACCTCAAAGTAGGCATTGCTTTGCATTAGAGGCCATTCAGATATAATTATTTATAGTAATGACAAAAATGATGCAAATAAAATGCAGCATGAACTGTGAACTGGGTTAAGGGTCTGTTCTGTCTCAGATCTTTTCAGACTCTCAAATTTTACCTAACTGAGGCACAAAGCAGTTTGGTTTTACTCCTAGTGAGAGCTGATCTTTTCAATTTGTATGGATTACCTGAATGGATTATTTTTGTAATGAAATTGTATCAGAAAGCAGCGTCAATTTTTTTTATTCCCCATTTAAATAAAACCTGAAATTTTGTGGTTCTGTTTTTCCCTTTTCTTCTTACCATGACTAAACATTTTATATAACTATCTTCATCACCCAGTTCCTACTAATATGCTTCCATATTTGGTTTGCAGTTTACATTGCATATTTATACCTCACAACTTTGAAATTAGGAAGGGCTGTGCGCTGTGACAATCAGAATATTTTCTGTTGGCCACATTAGTCAAGCATAACTTGGTGTTTACATTTCCAGGTGTTATTCACTTGTGTTCAATACTGTAAACTTAATTAGCTGATTTTTGTGGGCAAAAGGGAAGAGAGTTAAGTCAATATTTCTTTCCCCATTGATTGCTCTTAAAAATTTTGAGATATCTGCTGCACTGCTCTCCTTTAAATTCAGATTTCATTACCTAAAATATTTTTTAATATTAATATTAAAATTTGTTGTCATCAAAATCAGTTGCAACAAAATGAACTTTATTCTTAAAGAAAGAAGCCTGGGAAACATGGAAGATCTGAATTTTCCAGAAAACAGTGGCATTGATTTTAGGACAGGTTTTCAGTCTGATTTTGAAACGTAGAAGCTCTTATTTTCAATGTACAGAAAAGTGTAAATGGGATAAAGATGTACAGCACACACCATTTTCTTTTTTTTTTGTCTTGTGAGACAAAATAACATGAAATCTTTTAAAAATGGAGTTAACTTCTTGATTTACCAAGAATAAGGTTGGGTTGAAAAATTTGAACTATGCCCTCTCTTCCCTTCTACTCAAATAAAGCAGTGCACTGTAGTTGTAGCATCTGTTAAATATGCAAACCGGGCTTCAGTTTTTTAAAGTGTTTATCCTCATCCCACTTACAAAATATTTGAAAATATTGGAATGTCTTTGGAATGTTTCACTGTTTATTTTTAAAAATGTGTTGGTGCATGCAGACTCTGAAACAAACTGATAGCATGCTTATTAAGAGGATTAGAATGTTTTAATAGCAAGATTTGGAGTGTTTTAACACATGGAAACTGGGGGGAGAGAAAGGAGCAGCGCTAAAAACTCCTGAAACAGCAAGGAGTGCAGTGATGCTGTGAGGCTAACAAATGCAGGGCCTGGTGTCCTCCCCAGATTCATCCTGCTCGTGGAACCAGTTTGCCTGCTCTGCACACAAGTGCATCTCCAAGCAGTGGACCTGTGATGGTGAGGACGATTGTGGAGATGGTTTAGATGAGAGCGATGCCATTTGTGGTGAGTGGCGGATCATTTCTGTTCTGGGCTGAACAAGGGAGACCATGTGCTCCAGGGGGAGAGCCTGGGAAGGGAACAAGGACAGAACCTCCAAAAGGTGTCAGGGATCTGCTGCCTCAGCCCCCTCCAAGCAGCAGAAAGGTTCCCCTTTATGGGAACCATATGCTTTTTGTAATTCTGTCAGTAAATGATGAGTGGCAAACCAGCTGGGTAAAAGGAGAGCCAGCCTGTTCTCCAGTTCCTACCCTAGAGGTAAAACCCCTGTTTGAGGTTTACATTTGAGTGCCAGGAGCTCAAAGACCTTAAACTTACTGTTAAGGTTTTTCTTTTTTGTTTTAGGGTTTCTTTTTTTCCTGACTCTTCTGTTCCATCTGAAATATTTTCTATACCATAAGAATATATTTCATGATATTTCTCTCAAATTCCCAAACCCTTCGAGGTGCATAAGGAATTGAGAATTTTGTTTTTATTCTAGGGCTCAATGGACTGGCAATGTGTTAGTGAATTGTTTTCCCAAGAAAATCACAAAATTGAATCAAGTCATGCTGTAACAATTTAGTGATATTTGTACTTCAGTTCCTTCATTCCCTGTTTTTTTTTTTTTTATTTAATTTTAAAATTTCAGCTTTTAAGTCTTAAAGATATGTTTCTTTTCAAAAATCCTCTTACTTAAAGTCCATTCAACAAAGAATATTTATTCCATATTTCCAGAGTGTTATCATAGTAAAAATATTGTTGATAATTGGAAATGTTAAGTAGACAGAGAAAACATCTGATTTGTTAAAGTATTTGCTTAATCAAACAAAGATGTAGAAATGCCAGCAAGTGAAATGAATGGAGGTAGAACTTATACTGTTCAAATAAGGTAAAATATTAATTATTTAGTACACTTAACTTCTCTCAAAGAGGGAAAACCTGCACTGGGTATGAAGAAGGGAGACTTAAGGCTGTATTTCTTCTGAGGAACAATAATTGGATCTGAATTGCAAGGAGAAAAGAGATCAAAATTACTTCAGATTTTTCAGTCTTAAATAATCAGTATTTTTTTAACATGAAGTTCAATCCTAGAAGTATAAAAAAATGTCAAATGAGTGTAAGTAAGCAAAAGTTTCGTCTTTTGCATAAGTAAGATAGAAAATAATTTTTTAAAAATTAATATTTTATTAAATTCTAATTAAAACTAGTAGAAAATGCACTGTCTCCTTTTCAGTGAAGTATATTTAACTTATCTAAGAGAATACTTTAAGCAATGGATTGTACAAAAATTTACTTCCTAATGGAGGAAGTTCAGCCCTAGGGTATAATATTATCTAAAAGATAGCCAAGAAAAAGATTAGTCAGGTAAATAATATGTTGAGTTGGTTGGATCAGAGCTTTTTTAGATATTTTTTATTCCCACTACTGTTGTATATATTGTTTTCTTCTCTGTGGGACTGATTAATAAAAGTTTGGGGTGCCCTTGGCTTCCTGGCATAGACTTTGTTGATGCAGGGATTATGTGATCTGCAATTTCAGTTCCTTTCAGTCCAAACCTGCAGCCAAAGTTACTGACCAGAACTGTTTGAAAAATTATTCAGCTGGATAATTTCCATGAAGTGGAAATTAAGAATTAAGTGGAAATTTAAGAGGCTGTATAAATGGAAAGAATGGTAGAAGCAGCAGATGGCCAAACTTTGTAAAACAATCCTAGCCAGTAGGTTTATTGTAATGTGCAGAGCAAAATAATGCCTGAGATTTTAAAACAACCCCCTTCAGGCATTACCAGTTGCTATAAAAATGTGGGTTAGGATGTTCCAGCTAGGGATATGTCACAGCCCAGGACATTCCTCTGGATGCCCTGGATGGAAAAGGTTGATAGTTAATTTGTCACAGGGTGAAAAGTAGAAGTTTGGGTTCTTTTAGAATGGGGGTTCAGGGGGCTAGACGGAGGACTCTGGGTATGTCCTGTCCTTCTTCTTCTTGTCCTCCATCTTCTGCTGTGATGGTGGCACTTTTTAATTGGTTTAGAGTAGAGACAGACTGTCCAACATAGGTGATAGGGATTGGGAAATTATCCTAAATAATGTACACTTAGTTTTTAGCATAAAAGTAAATACCACCCTGAGGGTTGTGGATTGTGCCTTGAACTGGCTTGCTGAGAGGATCTCTGCTAGTCAGGGAAAGAATGGAATAGATAATAAAAAATAAATATCCTTGGAAAACAGAACTGATGGCTCTCGACTTCTTCGATCACGGGACTGGGAGAAAAAGACTTTTTAAAAATCTCAGGAACTATCAAAACCATCAAAAAAACCTGAGAAGGATATGGGATGGCTCAGATCTGAGGGGTCCCCTGTGTGTCTCCCCAGGGTCAGTGACCTGTGCTGCAGACACCTTCAGCTGCCTGGGCTCCCACGCCTGCGTGCCCCAGCACTGGCTCTGTGACGGGGAGCGCGACTGTCCCAACGGGAGCGATGAGCTGTCCACAGCAGGCTGTGGTACGTTTGCACATCAAAAAATTTAAAAATTATATTTTCATGCTATTCCATGTTATTTTCATGTCCACGTTGCTGGTGGAGATTGCTGGCCCCGCATGTGAGTGCATGGAGCAGGATCCTTCAGTTTTAATCGTCCTGATATCTCCAGGCTCTGCTGACACACCGAGATCAGGATGTGGCAGAATTTACTGGTGAAAATTAACACTTTAATGAAAATTAAATTATTTAATAAATTATTATTATTTCACCAGAATTTACTGGTGAAAATTAACGCTTTAGTGACTCTGCAGTTTTACTGCTGTTCCTGAAGAAAATGCTGCTGCTCAGTTCAGGGGGGTTGTGCATCAAGAAGGGAGGTGCAAGTTCTATCTTCAGTTTATTCTGGTTAATTGTTCAGATCCTGACATCTTTTGCTCTATAAAATGTTACTTCCAGTCTTCCTGAGATACTTTTCCATTAACAGTGTCAGGAGTTCAGAAATAGTTTCATTGGAAGGGTGCAGGTGAAAGGAATTTTTGAATATTGAATTAATAAGATTATGTACAAGTTGTTTATTGTTTATATTATAATTTTAATTATATATTATTAAGATTACTGTTTACACTTTTATACATTGCTTAATTAGTTGATTGCTTTTTTTTTAATTTAAGTTTTACGAGGGTTTTTGGAAAATTGATTGGTTAAAGTTTAGGTGGTTTTTTATTTAGTGCTTTTATTTTTTGTTGCTAGTTTTTTAGAAATTTTGGTTTTGATTTAGTTTGTTGTTTTAGGAGTTTTGAAGATTCTTTAGTTTAGTATTGTTGTTTTAGCAACTTTGATGAATTTTAGATTTGATAAACACCCTTAAAGTTAATTTGGCTGGGGCATTTCTGTGAATGGACTAGTCAGATGCATTGCAACAGAAGGGATTTTTTAATTCATACATAAAAATGATATATAAATATATTCTATATATTTTGAGTGTTTGTGGACTTCAAAGAGAATTTGTGTAGGAGCAGACCAATATAAGGAGATCTCTTCTTCCCAAATATTCTTTTCTTTTGAGCCAGACCTTAGTTTAGTAACAGACAGCATTGACTTCTGAAGCTTTTCTGTCTTGGATTACCGAAGATTTGAGCTTTCTTTACTTCTGTAGCTTTCTTTGTGATGAGTAATTTTTTCTGGTATTGAATTGTGTGATGCTTTTTATCTGACTAAAAAGTTATGGTTATTTCCATTGAATTCACTCAAATTCACTTCTCATTTCATCTTTCTGGAAGAAAATCGGTTGTTTATCTGATCTCAATTTCTTACTTCTTTTTTTTTTTTTTTTTTTTTTTTTTATTATGTGCTGTATTTTCCTTAGCTCCCAATAACACTTGTGATGAGAATGCTTTCATGTGCCATAACAAAGTCTGCATTCCCAAACAGTTTGTTTGTGACCACGATGATGACTGTGGAGATGGATCAGATGAATCCCTGGAATGTGGCAAGTATAAAAAAAATAGAGTAAATAGAACAATTTCACACTGCTAACTGTAAAGTACTCTTCAGGGTCTGGTACTCTAAGGCACTATTGAAAAAGAAAGCTCTTCAGGTTAAAATTGTTTTAAATCTCAGTTTTAAAATATGCATTAATTAATGCAGCTTGGAATTAACTTTGGATCTGGGGCTACAGTGAGAAATTATTTCCCATAGTGTCTTACAGTTGATTACTACTGATATTTAAGAGAATTTTAAAAGTGTGTTCTAGAATTTCTCATTTACTAAGTGCATCTTTATTTATGTATTTTTTCTTTGTCTCTGTATGTTTTTTTCTATCAAATAACCAAATACATCTGTCATGATTATCATTGAATTTAAATTGCATCAACTATAACCACATGTGAATATTTAATTTTCACCATTCAGATGAATTTAGGGTTTCTTATATGTTCTGAGTGTCTGTTCAATGAATCTGGGCCATACTCAGAAACATTAATCTATATAAACATTTCTTTTTTGAAAATACAGAGCAAATACTCCCTTCAAAATGACAAATTGGCAATTGTCATGCCTGTTTTTGTGCTGTTACAATTTACATTGGTTATTTGCTCCTAAATTTGCTCCAGAAATGAGAGTCACAACAGAAAACAGCTAGAAAATATCTGTATATTATAGAGGTCATTATTGTGCACACCACCTGAAGAGAGTCTGTGCATAAATGATGAGAACAGACACCCAAAGATTGTGAGAAAAGTGAGTTTATTGATTTATTAATGACAGATAATTAAGAGGAAATCAGGGAATTATGCATTCAGAATCTTTAGCAACAACACAGGGGGAAAACCACAGCTGCAAAATTTATAGAACTTTCGTGTTTTCAGATACCATTTTATAATTAGTCCCAAAAGGTTCTGAGCACACAGACACAAAGATCAGTGTGCACCTCTTGTCCCAGCCCAGCCTTCAATACCTCAATAACTGCTTAGAACTAAACAGTCACAAACTTTGGAAATTGCATTTTTTTTCTTCATGCTTATAATTTCTTGCTGGTATATTTAATTTATTTTCTATAACGTTATATACACACACACTAAAACTATACATGCTCCTGAAAACACTTACAAATAAGTAGCGTTATTTTATCTGACTTTTGGAAAGAGACAGAAGGAGGGAACAGCAAAAGGGGCAGGAGATGTATAAATTCCTAATCCAATTTAGTATGGACCTGCCTTCAGGCACTGGCTGTATTTAATTCTGCTGGGGAAACTGAAATCTGCAGCGATGTTTGTGCTGTGCTGCTTCAACGCAATTTTCTGTTCACTGGTAATCAAATACAAACCTCAGTGTGTGGCTGCTGTGGTAAACTTGTTACCCTGCAGTTTTACGAGAGGGTTACGTTCCTTTGTGGGAAAGGGAACTACTTGTAAAGAGTAGGAGTCAAATTCCAAAACACATTTTCCGAGGTGCTGCTGGGATTTAAAACTGAACCACATCATTCCTCCATGATTTGAACCTTGTGGTTTCTGATTTGGCTGCCAACTAAGGAACCTGATGATAGCTCTGTTGGATTGTAGGGGTAAACCTTCTCCATCCTGAGAGCTAAAATAACCCAGGTACTCTTCAGTCACCAGTCTATTGACCTGACATGGAATTTGGTTTGGAATATAGTGCTAAAAGCTGCATTAATTGAATACATTTAAAAATCTAAGCTTTGTTTTATTTAGTTGGTTTAATTTTTTTCCATTTGTATAATTTAAAAGTTTATTTTCTTGGTTTTTTGTAGAGTACTATTCAGGAATAATATAAAAATGGGATTGGTGATTGAAGAAAAAAGAATTTTTTTTTTTTTTTTTTTTAAAGTTCACAATCATTCTATTCCTTGAATATTTCTTTGGTACAAGTTTTGAGTCCATTTTATAGTCCTACCTCTTTAATGAAATCCTAATAACTAGGAATAATTTTAATTACTTAAAATTGAGCACAAGAAAAAAACCCCAAACTATATTTGTAATGACTTTTCTACCTTTTCTACTGCTTTGTTGGTTTTAAAACTCTCAGTTAAGCTACTGTGTTCTGAAAAGCATATGCCTGTTTGTGGTTTATTTACTTCCATATATATATATATATATATATATATATGTGTGTGTGTGTGTGTGTATATATATATATATATATATTATTTATTTTTTGTTAGAAGTCCTCTTTTATCCTGAAAATATATCCATTGTAAATGGTTTGATTTTATCGATCATCTTAGAATCGTGTACTTAGAAAATGTGTACTTAGTGTGGTTAAAATGATTCAGTGTTCAGCATGTTTTAAAGGGAAGACATGCAACCATAAGCACACCACAAAAATATTTGGATATTTTTAAGCTATCTCCTAATAACAGGAATAAATTAAATAACACCAAAAATAGAAGGCATTTATGACAGAGAGCTGCATAAATATATTTCACATCTGTGAAATCTCTTTGCTGGTAGCCAGTCGTACATGAGCACAACATTCTGCATCTCCAAATGGAGCAAAAAAATAATTTTCTTTGTGTTGCCTCAGCTATGCAGGATTTTATGTTGAGACTGTGGGAGCAAACCTGAGGTGACTGGCTGCTGTTTCTGTAGGGTATCGTCGCTGTCGGCCTGGGGAGTTCACCTGTGCTGATGGACGCTGCCTGCTGAATTCCCAGTGGCAATGTGATGGGGATTTTGACTGCCCAGACCACTCTGATGAAGCACCTATCAACACCAAGTGCAAAAGTTCAGGTTTGGGTGTAATTGCTTTGAAGAACACGTGTGATCTTTCTTTTTTTTTTGAGAGCGATGGTTTAGGGTCCTAAGTCAGCAAATGTAAACCTCATAGCTTAAATTTCCAGTGCTTTCCTGGTGATATTGCTCATGTCTTGTAAGGAGAAAGTGTTCTGAGCATCTGATCAGTTCACCAAGTCCTAGCCACCAGTTCCTATGGAATAAAATAGCAGGTGCTTCCTTAATAACTCCAGTTGATACTATAATAAGACAATATTAATATTGTAATTTCCAAAGTTTCTAGCGTGCTCTTATAATGGATACTGTGTTCCAGATATTCATCACACAGGAGGTCCTACAAAAGGGGATGTAAAGTTTCTCCCACTACTTTAATTTTATTGTTAAATTATTTACCAAATGCTATTGGTTTTATTGACATTTTCTGCTTTCATTAATAAGTTTTATGAGGTTTTGAGAGGGAAATTAGTCCTGGTCTGCATATGTTGCTCTAATTTGTGGCTTCCTGAAAGACAAATTCTTCTGACTAGACCGTAGGATTCAGTTGTACTGTAGCCAGGTTCTTCATAGCAATTTTGATGGAAAACACTCATCTGCTGTTAGGTGAGGTAGCACACCTATCTTATATTTATTTAAATGTTCCAATAGTTATTTGAAGGATCTGAATGCAGCTGAAATGATGTGTTCAAGTTGTGCCAGCCAGGGAAGAACAGATTTGCAGGCCATTAGGCAAGGAATGCATTGGTATTCAGTCAGTTGTATTCCTAAACAACTTGGCATCCACAGGGGTGAGAACCTGTGATTTTTAACCTTTGGAAACTGGAATTTTGTGCCGAGATGACATAGAGGGTTCTCCATTATATGAAAACAAATATGTAGGAGGGAGTAATAAGCTGATGTCTTCACCCATTTTTCTAGGAGAGGAATAACCTTCAAAGACACTGAAAAATGAAAAGTTATTATAAAGCTATCAATAAAGGAGAAATATTCAATTGTTACACATTTTTTTTCCTTTTGTGTGCACACAGCAGCTGATCCATGAAAAAAATAATTCCAAATACTAATAGATGACACCAAGTTGTGTGGTTTTTTTTGTTTTCCAGAGCAGTCATGTAACAGCTCTTTTTTTATGTGCAAAAATGGCAAGTGCATTCCTCAAAGAGAGGTTTGTGATAACAAAGAAGATTGCAGTGATGGGTCTGATGAGAAAAACTGCCACATTAATGAATGCCTCAGTAAGAAAGTCAGTGGCTGTTCCCAAGATTGTCAGGACCTTCCTGTTGGATACAAGGTGAATAATTGCAAAATGTGGTGTAATATAATGTGAGTTTTTGGTTCTTCTTGATTACTGCATGATTATAATAAAGCCCCATTGTTTGGTACCTCCTTGTAGTGAAGTGGCTTACGTGTTCTAATAAGAACATCCTAATAAGAAATATTCATTTCCTATAAGCAAACAATTGCAATTGTGTACAGTACCTATCTTAAACCTATGGAAAATATCATACAGTGCTTTAAATACAACAAATCATACTGGTTTATATAGAGCACTGAAAAACCAAAGAGTAAGAATTTTACAATACATAGGAATGAACAGCAGAAATAGTGTTTTTTTCCAGCTTGCTGGTTTTTGTTGTTCTGTTTTGCTGGTTTTTGTTTTATTTTTTTTTTTTTTTCCCAAGACAGAGACACTTACAGAAATATTTAAACAAAGTAATATCAATGAGTAGAATAAAACTGCTCTCTGCAAGTGAGGATATTTTTTGAATCAACTGAATCTGTTCTTTGGCCTTGACAAGTAGAGAGGAACAGCCTGCAGTGGCCTGTAAACAGTAACTAAAAATAGAAGAAAGACTTTTTTCAGGGTTTTAACTCTGAAGTAACTCTAACTGCACTCCCAAAGTTGCATTTTTCCAGCTGAGCATTGGCACACTGAGAACTAAATAAAATCTGTGCAGTGTGGCTTAGATCTGCAGGTATTCAGCCCTCTGGAACTGTGAGGGCTGAGACTCAAGAGCTATAGGGTTCAACAAAAACCTTTCTGAAGTGGTGGAGGAAGCACATCCTGGATCTCTGCAGGGAGAAATAGGGAATATAGGAGGGAACATGACACTAAGTCTTCTGTAGATAAAATGTATGCCCCTTTTTCAAAACCGCTCTGCCCAGTCAGATTTTGCATCTTTCACATTGCATGTCATAAACTTGCCAGGATAATCATCAGACCCAAATAAATGTCAGAGAAACAGAGAATGTTCTGAGCCAGAAGGGATCCACAAGAATTTTCCAGCTCTTCATCAGCCTTAAGAGTTCTCATTCACATTCCTGTGCTGGTTACACAGATTGCTAGGTGATATCAATGATTCCAGGGAAAATAATTAAAACCTGTCTATCTTTACCAAAGAACACATGTATAGATGAAAATGAAGAACTCCAAAGGGTTCATCCATTATTGTTTTCAAGGAAAAATGCCTTCTATATTTTTGAAAAAGTGTGCTTTACTTTTTCTTCAGTTAAAGTAGAAAGAATAATTATGCATTCTACAGGGTTTTGTTTATTGGTATTTGGGTGGGTTTTTTTTGTTGTTTTGGGTGTTTTTTGGGTTGGTTTTTTTTTTTTTGTTGGTTTTTTTTTTTTTGGTTTTTTTTGTTTTTTTTTTGAGGAAATGTTGCCTAGGATCACATCAGCAATATTTGAAAAGAAAAGAAGATATGCCTCCTGTAAACAATACTAGTAGCAAAGTAATTAAGATGTTACTTAAAAAATTGAGATGCATAAAAAGTTTATGATGCTAACATATTCAGAAGAAAGTACACACTGGTGATAAACAGAATTAAAAATGAATGTATTTGGGTTTCTTTCCCAGTGCAAATGCTGGCCTGGATTCCTCCTGAAGGACGATGGCAAAACGTGTGTGGATATTGATGAATGTTCTTCTGGATTTCCCTGTAGCCAGCAATGCATCAATACCTACGGAACCTACAAATGCTTGTGTGCAGAAGGGTATGAAACACAGCCTGATAACCCAAATGGCTGCAAATCCCTTTCAGGTATTGCTGTTTAATGCTTTTATAATCCACAGCTGAATCCAAATAATTTGTGCAAAAAAACGTAGCCCCGAGTCCTGTGTTACCTTTATATGCAAGATAAAAACAGAGTTACTTTGAATCTATTTTTTTCCAATATGAAATAGGAATGTGACTGTGTCTGAATGCAATAATAAGTTATATTTATAATTTGTATTTTCCTCAGCTCATTTGTAGTAAATAGATTCAGTGGTTTTTGAAAGTGTGAATAATCAACTTTATTAGAAAAAATATTACAAAAGTTAAAATACATCACTTAGTTCTACTTCTGAGTCAGATGAACATAGCATGGTTATGATAAGATTTCATCAGCTTTAGAATATTAGAATATGCATCAAACTTCCTCATCTGAAAAGGAGGAACAGGAAAAAAATAATAGAAAATGCAAACTGTGTTGTAACATGCAAATGTGTACAGGCTGGACAAAACATTACATTCTAGAGTGCAAGAGCAGCAGATACAAAGCCTTTAATACATTTTTAATTATCACTGGTAATCCTTTATTTTAGTTGCAGTGTCTCTCAATAGAGCTAAAATAAAAACAGACTTTAATTTTTTTTTTTTTTTTTAAATTATCTATGTCAGTGTAAGAGATATTTCATTGATGTCATGAATGAGTATCTGAAAGTAAATATTCTTTATCAACTAGAAAGCCAGGGTTACAAAAAGTCAAATCTGGCTTCAGTTCAGACTTAAAAAATCAAAGTTTTTATCGGAGCTGTACCATTCAGACTAATGAAATCTCAAAAAGCAAACCATGCTTGGTTTGCAACCATAATTAATATTTGGTGTTAATTTGAAAGGAAATGTTGAAATTAAGACATATGGAATGAAATATATTTCCCATTTAATCTCTGACTAAATTAGGATAAAATACAGCGTGGTTCCCATATTACAAAGGCAAAAGAATTAAATTGCATTGAAAGATATACTAATTGATTGCTTTGTTCATTTTTATACTGCATCATTGATCTTTCTTGGAGCATTTGAATGTTTTAAATATTTCTTTCATCCATAACATTGATCAGAGCATGTAACATTTATTTTTCAAACCATCTGTATTTCAGCATTGTATTCCTGATTTTCCATAAATTAACGTAAAAGCTAGTCTAATATATTCTTTCTCCCGGGGTTTAGATGAGGAACCTTTCTTAATTCTGGCTGATCATCATGAAATAAGAAAAATTAGCACTGATGGATCCAACTACACTTTGTTGAAACAGGTATAACCATAGTACCATGCTCTAAGTTTAACTCAATACTTTTATTTTTTTCTAAAGTTTGCAACTGACAGAAACATCATCCTACAATTGGCGTTGTGTACACCACAGAACAACTGCAGTACCTACAGAGTTATTACAATACTTTAAATTGACTATTTTGTCTGGATCTGACATGATTAAAGCTCAGGCAGTTGTTTTGTCAGTCATTCTGATGTACTAAAAAAATCATGTTATTTGTGATCTTCTTCCATCACAATATGTTTTGTGCAATTTGTCTGTTTCATATGAAAAACAATCAGAACCCCCCACCTATTTGGCCATGTATTATTTGGGCTACTTACTGCCATAATCTAAACTATTTTCAGATAGACAATCCCAATGTTTATGGTATTAAAAAAAGTGAACTCTTATCTTTGTGTAAATCTAATTTTTAAAGTAATTACTCTAAATTATTGTAACAGGAAAAAAATAAAGTGAAAAACTGCAAAAGTAGAAAGTCACCCACTAAATACAGAGCTGCCATTTTTAGCAGTCTGCTCTCCTTCTATGCTTCACCTAAGTGTAGTTATTTACCACAGATAAGATTTCCAAAATATATTTTCATAAAAATATTAATTTCCTTAAACACTAATGAATCAATTGTAGTAAGACTAGGAAATTATTTACTGCCCATCAATATCATTAGGCTTTTGGTAACTTCTTGGTTCACTATGCTGTGCACCTTAATGTCACAAAAGAGGCGCTCAGGTCTTCTCAGGAGTAATTATGAAATTAACCATCTTGAATGAAACACTGACTTTATTTAAGCTTAGCAAGTGTTGTGGAAGTCTGTCTGTACCCCTGAAATCCTCCTGATTCCCTCTCATTTGCATCTCACTGCCTCTCTCCTCTTTTGCTGGTGTACCTGTCCATGGAAGCCTATGAAAAGAGGGGAGCAACAGGAAATTTTCTTCGTTGGTTGGTGCTGACAGATGGTCCTGAATTCAATGGATTCCTCTGGTTAGAGACTGAGCAGCTCCAGCCACTGAACAAAATGTGTGTTTGCCATGTTACATTAATTCTTCCCTGGGCTGAGAAGCACCTCTGCTATTGAACCTACTGGTCTTTGCTCCTGCAAAGGCAGCATTTGATTTGAAAGCCAAAGAGTGATCTTTCCCAGCAGAACAGAGGAGTTGTGTCCCTCATCAGGACATCCTCGTGTCCTTGTAGTGCCATGATGGATTTGACTCTTCCCTGCACATCTGCCACATGATGGCAAACACCAGAGTGGCTCTGGCAGAGGAGCAAACCCACCCTTCTCTCTGTGTATTTGATCTGTGATTATCATTCTAACAGCTGTTCATACAAACTCAGAATAAAGGAGCTGAAAGTAGGAGCTCATTCAGTCTTCTCTGAGTTATGTGCTAGCTTTTTCCTGTTTTTTTTTTTTTTTTTTTTTTTTTTTTTTTTTTTTTTTTTTTTTTTGTTTTTTTTGTTTTTTTTGTTTTTTAAATACACATAAACAGTACAACTGTTTGAATTGTGTCTCATGTACCGTCTTTGCTTTCCATTTCTTTCACTCTTAGTCATCAAAATCCTCAGGGTTTCAATTGGCAGAGTAGATAATCTTCCTCCTCATTATTTGTGATTTTTATCTTGGTGTTTTTAAGTGGGGCATCAAGGGAACACAAATCACAGCCAAGGATATTTTGTGTGCTGTGTGTAACAGGAACAAACCCACAGTTTTAAGATGAGAGACTAAGGCAGCTGATGCCATTTGAAATCTTCCCTGTTCCTTCTAAAAAGCAGATTACTTGTGAAATGACAAAGAATTATGCTAGGAGGGCTTAAGTGAGATATGTAGATGATAAAGAGGAAATTATGTCTGGATAGAGAACTCTGTTACAGATGTACAGAATTTTTTACCTGCAGTTGATGTTTCGATAAAAATTGACATTAAACTGACCCAAAATAAAACACTTGAAACCAAAGATGTGCAGGCAGTCAATTCTCCATGTTAGTCTTGATCCTTAGGAAACTTTTACACTGTTGTGGAATATATAGAAATAATGCCATATTTTTAAAAATTGCTGACTTTGATTTATAGAATGTTATAAAATTGTATTAAATAATATTTTGTGTTCATTGTCTCCTTGCTTAAGAATTTGGGGTGGGGGTTTCTCTGTAGATGCAATTATACTAAGAGGAGGAAAAGAGACAAGGAAAAGTGTTGTGCAGCCCAGTTATGACTGACAGAGCTGCAGCTGGTTTTGTGGAAAGTGTGTGCATGTATATGATTTTTTAAAAAAAATGAGAGTGTCTTCCTACACTGAATTGTTCCAGGCTTTTTTTAATGGTATTTTGTGCAGCCTAACTACTCTTTTCCTCTACATTTTGATCAAAAGGTAGAGTTACAGTAATCACGCAGTAGTAGATGGCGGATAAGCCCTGTATCAGTTTCTGTACAATTAAATCTTGCTGTCTTTAGCTGTTTATTTTCGAGCTGGCTGGTCCAGCACACCTCTTCCCTGCAACAAATTGCACTAAAGAGGGAGATTGCTGATCTACCTGAGAGCAGGAAGTCATTGGGCTGATAAGGGAATTGATTAACTGACCTCAAATTTGTAGAGGGAGTACAGACCACATCCGGTCCTTTCACCACTGCTGCTCTGTATTTCATTGATAACAACAAACTGGCATATTAAGAATAATTGTGACTTCACTGCATGTCAGAACATGCAGCAGGTTATGGGGCAGATAAGGAAATAAGAGCCATCATGTGAATGCTACCCTCTTCCTTATCTGCCATTTGGGATGAAAAGCTTTGTATGATTGCTCCTCCCAGCATGTTAGAGTACCTCAGATATAATCTCCACTCTTTCTCAAAATCTGTTGGCTTTGTAATTAGAGCCATAGGAGATTCCAGATCTCCAGCCTTCAAGTTTTTTGTATCTACCACCTCTGTGTCTGTGTGAATCCAACACACGCACACACATATATAAATATGTAGAGATGGAGTACATGTAATATAGCTTCTAGGGAAGTGAAAACCTCCTCATTCAGGAATTAACATTCATTAATGTCTTTTTCCAGCACCACCATTTTAAATTCCTGATTAATTTATATTACTAAGGAATTTTTTTCATTATGTAAATGTCATAAAGATTATGCTATTTCTGGTTCTCCCATCTACCTTGCCAAAGAAATGCCAAAGGTAGCAATCAGCAGCAAAACTGAGAAAAAATTAGAAGTATTTACTGCTAAATTTTGTTTAAATAAGAGTTTAAAAAACACAGGAGCCTCACTTAGTTTCATACATCATCTGCATTTTTTGAAGTGACACAGTTAATTTGTCACCATATTTATTTCTGTTAGTCTTTGTCTTACTCTGTTTACATGTATGGAAAAGAGAGGGAAGTGCTTCAGAAATATGCAGACAGTAAAATAAAGCATTAGGAATATGAAATGTGTTATGCATTCTGAATTCTATCCAGCAGTTTGTGTTCAAACATTTGGATAAATGGACTTTTTTTCTGTTTTTAGGGGCTGAACAATGTGATTGCAATAGACTTTGACTACAGAGAAGAGTTCATTTATTGGATTGATTCCAGCAGACCAAACGGCAGTCGCATAAACAGAATGTCTTTAAATGGAAGTGACATCAAGGTAATTGGGGATTAATAATGTCACTACTAGAATTAAATTTTTTGAGTGTTCTGGGAAATGCTCCTTCATACATTTAACCCAGATTGTGAGGCTTTGGTGTATGAATACAAACACAGCATGAGCTAGCAAGTCCTAGTAAAATTTAATTGCATTTGTATCTTATTTGAATTAAAGATAGGGACAAGGAGAACTGTATTTGGGAGCTAAATTCCCTATGACTTATCTGACAGTTTACTGAATTGGCACTTCCATGTGGTTTCCAACATGCCAAAAAAAAAAAAGGAGCTATAGTTAGGTGTAAACTGTATAAATACACTGGTATATTATTTCTTCCTATATAAAATTTCCTGTGATCTTCAGTTTGTTTTTGTTTCACCTTTATTACATTGATAATTCAAATAACTCTGTGTCTTTGCTGTGAAGGGTAAAAGTGCACTCCCATTTCTGCACAGCCTGTCTGTTCTGCCTCTGTAGAGGATTAAGTTCACAAATCCACCATTAAGGACATTTGTTGACTTATGTGAATATTTTCCCAGAACTGGTGATAAGCAGTAAGGAATTCTTTATTTATTCTATTATGTCTGACCTTCTGAAACATGGAGTTAAATAAGAAGCAACATATCCTGCAAATTTTGTTCCCTCGTTGCACACCAATAAACATGCAGAGAGAAAAGATTTGTGTCTTTCACTCACAGCTTGGTGCCTGGACTGACACATCCTCAGAGCACGTCAGCTCTGGCCCTTGAGAGCTAGGGCTAGAAACTCACTGGCTTCACTGAACCTTGTTTGCATCCTTCACACCAAAGTAATTGTTCTAAAAAAAACCAAAAAAACAACTTTTTTTGGATAAGTAACTTCTGGCAATCTGATTGCACTGGGGTAAAGCCCAGCATGCACTCAAAAGTTTTACCTGTGAGGGGGGAAAAATAGAAGACAAGCAAGCGTGGGGTTCAAAATCCTTTAAATCTTTGAATTGTATTTATTGCCCTTAAACAGTTTCTAAAGCATCCTCCTCAGCTTCTGTCCTTTCTGGATGATTCAGTATTATATAAGGGCTGGGGATTACTCAGACTCTTTATTTCTAATCTTAACTATTTCAAGAAGAATAAAGAATTTTTTCAGTCAAAAAAGTTCTAATAACCAGGTAGAAGAATAAAATTAAAAAAAAAAAAACATAAAAATTGCTTTCTACTGATTCATTAATCATTTCTTTTTTTTTTTTTTTCTTTTTTAAAAGAAAGTTTCAGAAAGTTGAACAACCAGTAGAAGAAAACTAGGATGATAACATGGAGGATATTTCATTTTTCCATCAGTTTGCAATTTGCACAACAAATGTCATGTCGCTGAAAATTTTGCTTATATAGGATTCCTTATTCAAAGCAAAAATCATAAAACTAAGTCCATTTAATTTTAAATATAAAAACGTTTTTCTCTGAAAAATTTGGCCTCTGAAAGCTAGGAAAAAAAAGCTGAAAAAGATTAGTAAGAATTATATACTGTAGATGTCTAATAGTCTGTCAGTAACCTTTTGCCTAGTGCCAAATTTGTGTGGCTCTTTGACTTTTTTATTAGGTTGCCATAGGACACACTTAATTTTTAATAGTCAGTTTTATTTTAATAGTCAGTTATTATTTCAAATTACATTATTATAATTATTTATTTAATTATTTAAATGCTGGGGTTGTGATTTGTTATCTAGCAAGCATGTTTACATATTTTAATATGTTGTTGGGTTGTTTTTTTTCGTTTTGTTTTTTTTTTGTCACGAGAGTTTTTATGGGTTTTTTTCCCCTGAAGTATGAATCTCTCATTTTAATATCTTCCCATTTGTTGTCTTACTCTTTGCTATAAATAGATCTGCTCTCAGTGTAAGTGATGTTATTTGATGTATTGCCTCGGAGTCCCCTTGCAGGAGATGGCATTTCTGCAGCACACCAGCTCTGGGAAGCCTGATGGCATCTCATTTTTCTTCTGCCTCTGCTCATGGAGGAGATTTTTGCAGAATTGCAGTGACAGGTTTTTCACATGGATGTGTTCAGATGTTAACACAGTGTTTCATGGAGAGTTTGGATTCAGATGTTAGTGGAAAATGCAATAGGCAGCACATTGAGTGCCACGATGGTGATCTCAGTGGCTGGGACATGTTGAAATGACTCTCCCAAGGAAAAGGCACCAGAAAGAGAGACTCATTATTTTGGTTGGTGCCCTAGTGTAGTGTTTAGACAGCTAAACCACTGTCTAAATTTTCAGAATTATCCATTTCTGCATGAAATGTCCCTTGTGCCAGTGCAGCAGCTGTGCAATTACACATTTATAAACTGGTGAAGCTGGTATTGTGAAGGTGTTGGAAAATAAAGCATCTTATTCCCATTAGATAATCAGTGTATCCTGGAATTTAACTTTTAAAAAAGATTTTATAAGTTGATAAATTATGTAATAACCTGAGAAGGTGCTTTTACATATTCATAACTATAAAATTGATTTAAAGCATCTCACCATATCCCTTCTTATCTTGAAGGCTTTTCCGTGTCTTCAGATGGTAAATAAATTTAAAACTAGCCTATTTAGTTGTACACAATACAGCTTTATACATGAAGTTTATACTCTGGTGCACATGCTGTTAGTGATGAAGATAACAGTAAATTAGAATGTACACCACAGTAATAAACTCATTATTAGTACTTAAGAAATCCCATAAATTTTCAAGTATTGCTTTCTGATTTGTGGTGGGGTTTTTTTTTTCTGAAGTTCTAGTTCCACAGACCTAATCAGGACTTAATCAGGAATAGAACAGGTCAGGACAGAACTTTTCAGGAATAGAATGTTCAAGACTTGAAGAAATTGGACTCAAATGATTGTGAATATTCAACTATTACTGAACACTTCATGTGAAGTACTCCCAGACAAGCCAGACTGAGTCATGCCATCATGATGAGATTTGTAATCACATACATCTAGAGGAATTTATATTTGTTCAAGTTCCAGAATTATCCAAGTCATCAAAAACCCCGAGAATAACACATCTGTAGGCTTTCCAGTAGGTGACTAAATTGGTTTTGTCTCTTAACAGTGTAGTCCTTTTGAAATTTAACTAATTCTTGGGAAGTTCCTCATTCTTCTGCCACATGAATGTTGGAAATAAGAACACAGTATTTACTTTCCAACCAGTAACTCACTGAGTGCTCTCATGGTCTCTCTGTCACAATGACATATGGCACTACAGTGACATTAAAATGAAGGATGCTCTGATGGAGACTGCTGAGAAAAATGGGAATATGAGAAGCAGATGTGCTCAAGGGCACACTGTGGGGAGAGCAGCCTCATCTCCACACTGTTCTGTGGAACAAAAAATAGAATAGTGAAATAGTGAAGGGGAAAAAGGTTAGTTTGGTTTGATTTTCTTTGTTGATTGTTTTGTCGGGGTTTTTTTCTCTTTTTACATTAAGAGAAAACTAGATCTTAAGATGAAAAATGAAAAAGCAAAAGTTTTTAAGAGTTGGTTCATAATGCAGAGAAGTTGGTAATTTCCTCTTTACAATATCATGGTATGCTCCACTCTCCCTTACTAAGAGAAAAGTGTCACATTGTCATAGCTACTTAAGAAGTGTCATTACCTGAGGAGTGTCAGTGTTTAGCAGTGAATAATGCCCATTTTTCATGTGCTGTATTTCACTGTATCAAATATCCATTCTCTCAATATCCTGCTATCAGTAGCTCTCAAATTGTTGTTCCTTTTCCCAGTTATTTAGATGAATAATTGTAATTTTTGCTTTTCCAGGTAATTCACAATACAGCTGTTCCCAATGCCCTGGCTGTTGATTGGATTGGAAAGAATCTCTATTGGTCTGATACTGAAAAGAGAATTATTGAGGTGTCTAAACTCAATGGCTTGTACCCAACTGTCCTTGTGAGCAAGAGAATAAAGTTTCCCAGAGATCTGTCCTTAGATCCTCAAGCTGGGTATGAAGCAGCCAATTTTCAGTATTTCCCATTTAATCCTGATTTGATATTAAAATGTTTTTTATTCAGAAAATAGATAGGAAATAATACTCAGTTTTTTATTGTTTTAGGTTTTTTCTTTTGTCTAATAGTCAGTGACAGGAGAAAGTTGTTGTGTTGGTCTGGACTCTAACTAGACAAAAAAAAAGCAGTGTTTTTCCTAGCATAAAAATATAACCTATCTAGTTTACTAGTTTCAAGATAAAAGATATTTTCTACTGTTTCTTAGAACTAGGATTTAATTTTCTTATAACTGTATCCTTTCTTCCCTGTAAAATTTGGGAGGAAGGATGAAGCCCTTTGTTTAACGTTTTCAAGGTATGAATACATGGGATCTTTCTGTGGTTGCTGGGGCAGTATGCAAAAATCACTCTACAAGACTAGTATAGAGAGTCCCAGTTTTTCAGGAAGGGTTAGATATATAAATAAATAGGCATAATAATCTTATTGGGTATCTTCTTGGGGAGTATAGACAGCTTTCCAAACATTTTACATTTTTGTTGATAAATATAAGCCTTTGTTCATTTATTTTGATATAGAATTTTACTGGAAATAAAACCTCAAATTCAGAATTATAATTTGAAATGGTGTTACCTATATCTTGTTTTGGGGTTTTTTCCTCACAAATGAGAACTGCTTAGTGAATTATCCTGCTGATGCCCTGCAGTTTGTTTCCAAAGAAAACATTTTCTGTTGGAGAGAGTGGAGAAAGTTCCCCTTCTCTGCTGTTTGTGTGGAGCAGGCTTGGTGCCAGCATATTGCACCTGTGTGTTGTAGGATACCTGCAACTGTTCTTAGGGCCACCAATTCCTGCTGCACACAAATCCTGTTCCAGGTGGTTGTTAAGTGTATGAGCTGCATCTGGACTTTGGAGAGCCTGCCCAAAGCCTGTAGAGCAGAATCAGCTTCCCAGCTGGAAAGATCTGTCCTGAGGTTCTGAGTAATGGCACACAACAGCAGCCACGTGCATCCACGTACTAAATAATGGGATTTTTCTTTCTTTATGGCAAACGTGCTCTGAACTATGGTTAAATAGCACTTTGAGAGGAAAATTGCTGCTGCTCAACTTTCTGACAGTCTTCCTCAGTGTTTCACCCATTTTTAAAGCCTCTGTGAAAGAAACTGTTTTAATGTTTTGGAACTAGTACTTCTTCAAGCAATTCAATTTTCAATTTGCACTGTGTGGCTGTTAACAGTAAGAAAAGTTTTGTAATATTTGTTAAAAAAGAAAAAAAAAAAAAAAAGTAGATGCAATACCATATTTCTGTTTAATTTAGTAGTGATGCCATTATGCAGGATGTGAGATTCACAAAGTCCAGTTGAGGACTTGTCTTCAAATTCCAAAGTGTCAAGACTAAGCAATTTAAATGCACATTTTACTTGTCTATAATCAATTTAATAATTTAATAAAGTAACACCTAGCATGAGGATTCCTGTACAAACCCTTTACATTCAGCACACCTATTTACAGACAGGTCTAAAAAAATGCAAAGATTGTCTGGAAGGTGGAGATATTGTACAGTAATTGCTGATTTATTTTTGAGATCAACTAAATAGTTTTCATTGAGTCATAGAATGGTTTGGTTTAGAAGAGACCTAAAGATCACCCAGTTTCAACCCCCAAGATGGACAGGGATGCCATTCACTAGGCCAGGTTGCTCAAAGCCCCTAATCTAACCTGGTCTTGGACACTTCCAGGGATCCAGGGGCAGCCACAGCCTCTCTGGTCAATTATTGATGTTATTCTGTGTTTTGTGTTACAGATACTTGTACTGGATCGACTGCTGTGAGTCCCCCCATATTGGCCGTGTTGGGATGGATGGATCCAGGCAAACTGTGGTTATAGAAACACAGATATCCAGACCTATGGCTCTCACCATAGACTACGTCAACCACAGACTGTACTGGGCTGATGAAAATCACATTGAGTTTTCTGACATGGATGGATCTCACAGACATAAAGGTTGGTCAACACATCAGGTTTGTTTTTTGTTTTTTTCTTCTTGATTCTTTCCACGTAATGTATGGTTAAGTAAAAACTGTCCTTTAAAAACCTTTTTCCAACCTTTTTCAAGCTGAGGTTTTGGGGTTTTTTTCCTTTTATCAATGTTTTAAAATCTGCTTTTCATTTTTGTTCTCTATTATGGATATGAATAGTTTTGAAATGTGCAGTACTATGTGTTTGAGGGAAAAATGTCAAATAGAAAAAGAAGCTCTAGGAACAGACTTAGCAATCTAAGGCAGCCCTGTCAATTTTATACTCTGGCACATGTTCTTGACTAAGTTACATAGTGAGTGAAACTTGCTGCTAAAGGTAGAAGGCATAGATCCTCTGTGCCTTGCATCAGAATAGGGCTAAAATCAGCCTTTTCTCCTTCCTCAGAAAGCCTGGAAAAGTCATTAATCTGCTCAGCATGAGACCAGTATTTCAAATGTAATTTGGGGCTTTCCTGGTAGACGGGTGAAATAATAACTTTTGAAATACATATGTGATGAACTAATCTTTATCCCTGTGTTTTGCTTCTCACCTGACAGATAATTAAAAAGCTTGTGTCATTTATCTATAAATTCTTAAAAAAAAAGAAAAATTCTACACTATGATGAATAGTTCTCATATTCCAAATTGTATAATTAAAGATCTTTCATTTTAATTCAAATATATGAAATAGTATCAGTCTAGTAAGTTTTTGTTGGGGTTTTATTTGAGATAAAATTGTTACCTGAGCTCTTTCCTTAAGCTTTACCCAAACCTCAGCACTGCTGCACTGCTGTAAAACTTCATGGATTTGGGCTTTTTAAGTCTTTTATCTCATACTGGTGCCTCCAGGTCCTCTCCAAACCACAACTGATGAAATAACTACTTTATTTTCAGATCAAGGTTTCACCATGAAATAAATAAAAATAAAATTAAAAAAATAAAAAAGGAAAAGCAAAACGAGTTTTCTAGCCCTTGTATTCATGAATTTTAGGTTATAAATACATCATGAATAATTCAGTGGCTGTTGTTTGAGATGGTAGATTGGAGACACTCTAGCAGGAGCGTTGAGAGCTGTAAACATTCCCATTAATCTCAGCATAATGTCCATGTTTTTTTCGGGATGAACACTGGTCAGTCGTAACCTGCTCACCTAAGCAGCACTCACTCACACATAGCCCCGAGCTGGATCCCTGCTGACAGTCTGCTCTTCTGACAGAGGAAGAAATCTCTACTCCCTGTGCTGCTATCCTGCCATTTTCATTCTCATAAAATTATCCTCTTACTCTTCTTCATGAATCTTTCAAAGGAAAGAAGCAAATAATAGCCAATTATTTATTTACTCTTTTAGCCCCAAACTGACTGCAGTGGTCAAACCTTTCACAGTCTTCCCTTTTAGTCTGAGAGTTTCAGAACTCCTCTTTCCCCAAAAAGGGTTCTCCTGTCACTAAACTCAGGAGATAGCTGCAAAATTCCAGTCAGACCATCTTCAGTGTCCATTGCCTTGATCTCCATCCTCTGGGGTTCTCCTTCACCATTGAGTAAAATGAGTTTCAACTGCTTTATAGCTGCAGTTAATGTCTTCGGAGGATGCCTGATCCTGGAGGAGGAAATTTGTCACAATGTCACAGGAAATTTATCCGCTTTTGGTACCAGTGAAGTATCAGAGGCCAGCTCCAAAAGCAATAGTGACTTTGTATAGAGCTGGTATCATGCTGTTTTTGAGGACTTGTGTCTTTGAAGTCCAGATGGTGTATAAATATTCAAGCTATAAGAAGTGAGCTTTGGGAGGAAGATCCTGAGTTGTTTAAATTATGTGAAAGCAAGATTTTCTCCTTAGCCAGTTGTAGAGAGTGAGGTTGGAAGAGACCTCATGGATCACCTAGTCCAAATTTTTCTGGGAAAAGCATGATCTAGATGATCTACAACCATGTCCAGCTGCATCTTAGAAGCATCCAATCCACCATTTCCTTGGGAAGATATACCAATGGGTCAGTGTTCTCATTGTGAAAATTATTCCTCCAGTTGGAATCTTCCCCAGAGTAACCCGTTCCCATCACCTCTCACCTTTTCCATGTAAAAAGGGAGTCTCCTTTTCTTTGCAGCCCTCTTTCAAGGCTGGAATGTGGTGATGAGGTTTCTCTTCTTTTCTCAAGAGTGAACAAACCCAAATTGCTCTTGTGGCTGCTTCACAAGCCTTGGATCATCTTTATGGCCCTTCCTGGATCCTCTCCTGCCTGCCCACACCTAATGCCACTTGTCACTTTCCATTGTCAGGACTTTCACTCAAAATATCATTATCAAATCAAAATGAAGT
Organism: Certhia americana; assembly: GCA_018697195.1. NCBI lineage: Eukaryota > Metazoa > Chordata > Aves > Passeriformes > Certhiidae > Certhia > Certhia americana. The sequence goes on from CM031863.1 coordinate 4,075,977, forward strand.
TGTAGAAAAGTTTCTGTGGATTTAAAACATCAGTGATACAATTTTCAGTGTCTAAAACAGATAAAATAACCCCACGGGTGCTCTAAAGGGAGCTTGGAGAGTTTTGCACAGTTCACACATAATGATCAATTTGCCTGCAATCAGTCTTTTCCCTTTCTCCCTGCTTTCTCCTGGAACAACCAACCAAATAAAATTTTAATTTCTTCATGGTTCAACTCAAGACTAGAAATATCTTGGAAGATGAAATTTAACCATTGTAAATTAATTCTTTAAATAGGAGAAACTCAGGGAAGATCAGTGTTTGGAGCAGTGATCCCCCCTTGGCTTTCTGATATCTGTAATCCATGCTGATAAGCACTTAAATGAGAAATGTTAGGTTTTATCTCTTGTGATAATTGTGTTTCTTGAAGGTATGTTTTTCACATGAATTTCATGGTCTGTTTTCCTTTGTCATTTTGGGCATTTTGTATTGTCAAATTTAACTAAGGGGGAGATGGTTGAATTTGCTCTTATGCTTTCTGTTTTCAAATGGAGAAGGATAAAGGCACTGACACGGCAACCAAAAAATACATTCTCATGGAGGAGAGGAAAAAGTCTGAACAGGAATGCTGTATGTGAAGTGCTGTTAATGGCAAACTAAGCATTTTCTCACCCATTTCCCTGACTTCTGAGAATAAGTCTGGCTTGCTCTTAGGTTTTTTTCTGAGACTGTAATTTTCGAATCTTAAATTGTCAGTTACAAAATGCACCAGAAAATGACACAGAGACTTCAAAAGACCCAACAACTAAGTAACTAATCAGAATTAGTGGATTTCATACCATTAAGGGATGGTATGAGACATTGTACTGTGTTCTGTGTGCCACATCAGATAATTTAGGATAAACACAACAATTTCAGGCTAATAATTGACATGCTGTCTGTTAAACCAAGGAGTGTATATTACATGCAATGGGAGTTTACATATATTTAGATATTGGTGTTAACATTTCTTCAATAAGTATGAGGGTGTTTTATTTGTTTGTTTGTTTCTTATGAACTTTAAAGCTTTTTGAGGAGAACATCTGCTGCTTTTCTCTTGCAAAGTTCCTCTGCATTTCAATAGAGAAATGGTCTTTTATAATTGCCAAGAGAGTCCTAGTAAGAATTTTGAAAACATGCTAACTAGGCCAGAAATCTTAGAGTACTTGGGAGCTCTTCTTGGCACTGGGGGCAGCGATGACCTTGCTGAGCTGTTTGAAGTTTAATGCTTGGTTATATAAACTGTCTTTAGAGCTTAGCCAATTCAGCACTGCAGCATTCACAAATGTTATACACTGTAAATGATTAAGCAAGTATTGAAGCACTAATCTGGCTAAGCACTAAGCTGGTTTACTTATGTGAGCTTTTTAAAAAAAAAATAAATAAAAAAGTTAAGAATTTGTCAGACTTAGCTGCTTTCTGTTCCCACCACCCAGGGGAGATGCAGACTTCACAGTTCCCTGGGTATCTGGTTGCTCCATGCAGGTTTTCCCAACTTTCAGAGCTCCTAAATCCCAGAGGTGCCTACATTTGCCCATTAAAGATGAGCATTTCAGTATAATGAAACTGTAAAAGGGAAATCTCACAGTCCAGTTTAGGAAGTACAGCAACTTCTCTGAGATTAGTACTTAAACTGTGTCAGGTTGATGCTTTATACCGTAAAAAAAAAAAAAAAGAAAAAGAAAAAGAAAAAGAAACTTGGGCACTTCATTCCTTCATCTGACAGGATGATGGAACCATTCCATTTCTGATGGAAATTAAGCAATGGGAAAGTGTTACACTTTAACTAAATTACTATTATTAAATTACCTCTTTAGCTATAATATAGTTAACAGAGAATAACTTTCCTGGAGTACCTTTATTTGAAAAAAACACCTTGTTCTTGAGACAGTTACTGCATGAATGTTTGCAATTCTAAGAATTGAAGAGTATATATGCAAGTTTTGAAGTAACAAGTACAAGGGGTTTGGAGATTACAACCATTTTAATTTTTGGTGCCTGTAATTTGAGAAGCTGCTCATTGTAAAGAATTTGTAGGTAGAAAATGAGTATTTGTGTCTAATTCTGAACTCTGCCACAAGAGTTTTAAAAGAGAGTACGTCCAATTGTTTATAAAATCATCCTAATGTAGAAGTGATCTAAAAGATTATAGAAATCAATTCCTTACAGATTTGTACTGGAAGTTTTCATAGAGTTTTCATTTCAAAAATTAGAGAAGTCTGAAAGAGGGTTTCTTGTTTCTCAGAGCAGATGAGAAGTAGTTCTGATCTGGCAACAGGTTTTTTCCATCTCTTGAGGAGTCTGTAGAATTATTCATTGTAGCTACATCTGACAGCACAAACTGATTATTGCTTCCTCTCCATTATTGACATCTGGACTCACTTTTCATAATTGCTCTGATAAAATTCTCCAATCCATATGTCTTCCCAAATCTGATTACTTTATTTTATTGTGTTCCTTCTCTTTTAAAGGACAATATTCAGGAAAAATTTCTCAGATTCACTTATATAAAAGGCAGTTCACACAGTTACTTTAAGGTTCCCCAGTCTCCAATTTATGGAGCCCAATTTATCAAGGCTGCCAACAGATTGCTTTCTGCATATTCCACTGGTCTTGTGAAATATGCTCAAATTAGATTAGATTATAAATTTCTGAAAATAGTTCACTATACTTAAAACTTCTCTATGAGTTGGACTTGTGCCATCACAAATTTTAAGGGATGGGTATTATTTTCCATGCAGTTGTTCCTGTCAGAGAGCAATCACAAGAGAGAACATAAACCACAGATTTTCTGTTTTCTCCCTGTTTGAACCTACACAATGGAAAACAGGAGGATTTTCAGGAAGGGACCAGCAGTGCTGAACAGTTCCCATGGTTTCAGTAGAAGAAAAATGAGATAAACCAAAGTGGCCCAGTGGTTTATGATCTCCCAGCTGGATGGTGGCAGGAGAGGGAAAGATAAAAGAAGGAATAGCTTGGGGCTAGCGGGGAATGGGTATCAAAACCAGCAGCAAGACAGGAGTCTAAGGTGAGGAGCTGGCAGGCAAGTAAAGGGTCTCTGTAAAGCTGACAAATAATTAAAAAAAACTTTGAAATTCACTAGCACACTGTGAGTTGTTCTACCCAAGTAGCGACTTGTACATATTTGAGAATAATTTAATTGCTGCTCTGTACTGCTGTGGAGTAACTGGCATATAAACAACTGCTCACAGTGAATTTAAAAAGGTAATAAAGCATTTTAAAGTGGGACAATAAAATATTTCACTCCTAGTTTTGATCAACTGGTTTTACAGCCAGATTTTGAAAAATTTATGCATCCCTTCTCTTGATGCTGTTATATCTAATAGTGAGCTTTAATATCTCAAATACATTATTGCCTCAAGATACTTAGATTTAAGTCTAAATTTCCTGCCTCTTTAGTGATAGCAGTTTGGGCATGTATAACAAGTTTTTTGTGAGTTTGTTGTGCTGAAATATTTTCAGTTTTCATTGTTACAGTTACATTTTTATACTGGCAAAATATTCCATCCCTGAATGCTAGGACTTTTATTTTCCATACTTAGCTCAATATGGATATGTGATGTATACATTAATTTTGCAGAAAGAAATATTTGTGCAGGGACATGTTATTAAAGATTTAAGTAGTAACATCCTAAAACAAGATATATAGATAGTAGCGAAAGATATAGTTGTGGGGGTTTTTTGGTGGGTTTTGTTTTGTTTTGGTTTGGTTTTTTTTTTTTTTTTTTTTTTTTTGTTTTTTTTTTTTTTTTTTTTTTGTTGGTTTGTTTTTTGGTTGTTTTTTTTTTTTTTTTTATGTGAAACAGCATCAATTACTGGACTTACTCTATATAGTCCTTTTTTTTTTTTTCTGTTCATTGAGTTTGACAGGTTTATGTTTTTAAACCAAGTGTCAACTGAATAAAGGCAGTGATGATTATAAAATGTCTCATCTTTATAATATAGTATTTTAATGTAACATACTTAAATTTAATTATATCTGTCAAAACTACATACTTTGTCACAAGCTTAATAGAGATAATCTCATTGTCATTATTCATGACTAATTTTATGGACTAAGCACTTCAAATTCTTTATCAAAGGGAGCAAGCATCAGGAGTAAGTAGTATAGAAAATAAAAAAGTATTGACTGTGTCTCAGAGGTTCCGAGTTGAATGTAAAATGAGACAGAAACAGCTACAAGGGAGTTCACTTGGAAAGAGAACAGTGGGGGCCAGTAATTGCTGCAGAAGAGAAGATCAGCAATCTCCAAGCTTATTTGGTTTTGTAGGTTTAATTGGTATTTTCTTATTAAGTGTTGTTCTTCCTTGATGCAATTTGTCTTTGGAGGGTTTGTAATCCTTGCTAGGAGATTAGCACTGGTTCCATTTAGATCAAGATGTCAGTAGGCTTTTTATTTCTTGTTTTATTGCAGTTCAGAAAACCAAGTTTCAGAGAGTGGAAATCAAAGTACTGTAGCCTGTTTTTTCAAGTTCGGTCACCCATGTAAATTTTCTGTGGTTGGGTGCCAAAATCCTTAAACATTAACTGCTCTAATGCCACGGGGAGTTAGCAAGTCATTTAAATTGTTGCTTAACAACAATTAATTACCTTTAGCAATTGCTTCTCAGCACTGACACTCTAGCTGGGTGAATTTTTGGGAAGCACCAAACTGGAATCTTTCACCCCTTCTGTTTTTGTAGATTTTGCAAAAACGTAGGGCATGGTTGCAGTCCCTTGTTTTATAAAAGGGAAGGGACATATCTCTTTCTGTCTTGGAAGTGATCAACCTTCTTCTGGAAATGATAGGGCACTGATAATTTTGTTTGGGGTTTTTATTTGTTTGGTTGTTTTGTTTTGTTTTTTCTCTTAAATGGTGTTAACATTTGTCCTTTGAATGACACTTTTTCTTGGTACATTGATTTTACCACCCACCAATGAGATTTTTTTATTATTATTTGTGTTATTGTATTTGCTTTTACATTTGGAAGAACTTGTTTCAGTAAGAACTGAGGGAGCTGGGCTTCATTTCTATATGGTTTCTTGATAACCAGGTTTTGTAGCTCAGGAATCCTAGATGGAATGATTTTCATTCCTGAAATCAAATGAGCATTTTTTTTATGCTTAAGTAAATGTACTCAGAAAATATAAGGGAAGCAGAGTTCACTTTTCAGAAAAAAGTAAACATTTGTATCACAAATATGACTTACAGCCCATGAATTAATATTCTTGGATCAAAATTCATACAAAATTCAAGAGAGAGAGACACACACAAAAATATTTTAAGTCTGTCAAGTTTCTCATGTGTCTGCATAATCATGTTCCCTCCTGTGGCTCTTCTCTTAAGTTCATGCAGCACTTTATCTTCCTTTGTTACATTATAGATTGTCATTTTTATCTGTCTTCAAGTATCTAATAATTTTTATTTCCCACCACTTCTGATCTGTTGCAATCCTCCTCATTTTTCCCTTTTATTACCTGCTTGTGTTTTTTCTTCCTGTTTTCTACAGCTTTCTGAAAGACTTTTGCTTTCCTTCTCCTTTCTGCCTCCTCTTTCGTGCCCCTTTTCTCACCTACTTGTTTGGTCAAACACTGTTTGGGATTAGCATTCAGTGTCAGAAAATCCATGATTTATGGATAAAATGAAACACCACTAGAGAATCGGAGTTGACAGCAGGTGTGTTAAAAGAAGAGGAATTGCAAGAAACGTGCCCAGCTCTGGGAGGAGAACGCTCTGGTGGGGAAAAGAAATGCAATAGTGATTTTTTTAGCTTTAACAGAATATATTCTTTTCTTACTAATGGGTTTACAAGGTGATAAAATGTTTTCAAATAACTGATGCAGAGGAAACAGAGGTGTCCTGCTATGACTTACCTGCCTTTACTTTAAATTTGCACAAAATAATCTGGTTTTGCAGTGCTTGCCAAAGGAAGAGGAATGATGAGTCTTCCTTTCCTGCTTGAAACTGTGATTCACAGCACAGAGTTTGCTGTGGGGTTAATAATTATTATTGCAACACTCAACTACTGCACGTCATTTACATCGAGATCGATCAGCTAAAGCTTTTTTGGAGTTCAAGGAAAGAGGGAAAAAATGAAGTGGGTGTTTCTTCTGTTCCATACATTTATAAATAGTCAATACTCACTGCCTGAAATTTTGGAAAGCATGAAGCACTGATGTCCTCAAAGGCAAAGAATAAAGAGCATGAGAGACTAATTTACTGCTCCATCAAATAATCAGATGTAAAAGTGACCTCAGTTTCCTGTTCCCTTTTTGTTTGGTCATTCACAGTTGATGGGAACTGTAAATTCTACAGCCTCTTACACGTCAACAGTTCGGATGTTTCCTTGCTCATAACATTATAAAAGGCAAAGAAAAATTGTATTCAGCTATGATAGCTATTCCTTAAACAGTAAAGTAAGTCAGAATTGTTTGCCACTCAATGCCCGTTTTCAGAAAACTCTCTCAGGCTTTACAGGTTTATCTTCTAGAAAAAAAATATATTGAGTTTTATGGTCAGCTTAGGAGAATTTTTTTTATAATGTAATTATTATTAATTTTTCTTTTATAAGAATTTTACATTTTTATGGTCAGTGTAGAATTTTTGTAAGAAATATTTGTCCAGTGATTCTGTACTTACTTTCTTTTTTTACTTCAAGTGGATTTTCATTTGCATTTATTTGTACTATTCATTTCTTTCTTAATTGATTTTTTAATAACTTTCTCTACATTTCACTAAAGAATATATGTAGCTTTTACAGCTTTAAATGGTGCAAGTTTGTGTTGATCGTGACCTAATGAAAAGTTAATGCAAAAGCCCATTAAAATTACAGAGTTGCTCAGAAATAAAAATAGTGACAGGACAAATTGCAGCCTGAATCTGTGAGTGTTAAGCCATTGACAGTTTCAACTTTATACCTATAAATGGTAATAATAGGAAAACCAGTTTTTTGAAACAAATATATTTTGTCATTCTTCTATTAAAGAACATAAAAAGAAGAGAACTAATATTTGTTGCGTTGTTCCTCAGAAGGTGAGTTTATTTTTTAAGAAGTTTGAAAGTTTTTAAACCTTGCAGATTTTTAAAGCTTGCAGACTTTTTTTTTTTTTAATAAAAGAAAATTATACTTGAGTCAGTTTTCTTATGTGCAGTGTTCTAACTGTAATATTTGATATTTTGTGCCACACATTTAACTTGGCTTCCCCATTAATGCAGTGTGATGAGACAATTCAGGCAAGTATATGGTAATCTCCTGAATCTTCTTTAGCTCATGAATGTCAAGTTTCATCTGGATTCTGATGTATGTCTAATCCAGTGAAGGCAGGATAAATTGTCTGGCCACCCACAAATATCCACAAAATCAAAGAGTAAACATCTATTCATATATCCATGTTTATGGTATGGGGTTTGCTTCCTGGATATCCAAAATAAGGATGACTATTAGGTATATTTTTCATTTCATTTTCACTGGTGGGGAGTAATAAAAATGATGAAATAAAAACATTTTTTCTTTGTAAACCTCTTCATGTGCATTAAAGATTTTATATGCCCTTTTATTCTGATTTTAAACTGTTATCAGAGAAAGAGAAAACAGATGAAATAAGGCAATTTTTTTGTCTTTAGAGAGACTGGAGTGGGACCTTTGGCATCTTTAATTTGATGACAAAAGTAGAAGCAAGGCTCTTAATTTGTATGAACCAATATTGTCTCAAAACAGATACAAAAATCAAATAATTAGTTTTGTGGAAAGCTCTGGGGCCTCAATCATGGCAGCAGTTTCTGATGTCCCATCCTGCTTCTCCTGTCAGCCTGGTTTGTATTTCTCATTGGAAGCAATGCACAATGGGACTCTACAAATCACAGAAATTACAAGAGCTTTTCCTATCCTGTACCTTGTATGAAACTGTGGCAAAGTTGCCTCTCTAATGAGTGCCAAAATTGAGATTTCTTTGGACTTTGACTGATTTCTCGGAAATGCTCTGAAGCTCTTTCAAAAATATCGCATTGTTATTTCAGGGTGATAGATGTGGTTCATGGAGACATAAAAGAAGAGAAAATAATTTCAGGCCTAGCAGAAAGGTCTCCTTGACCAGAGGGCAATATGCCCTGCACTGGAGTTCAGTACTGGGAGGACTATTGGATAGAAAATTGAATTTTCTATGTTGTTGTTCTATATACTCAGTATCAGTCATCAGATCTCAGTGAGCTATGAAATGTCCCAACAGGAGTTTGAGGTTTGCCTACTCTATGTCAGCACTTTCCAGGTAAAAAGATGCAGAAAACAAGGCAAAAGTGTTAAGGATGTGCTGGTTAAATGTGACAGTCAGCTGCTGTGCTCTGCCTTTTCACCTCTATCAGCAATTAGCTGATTCAGCGACAAAAGCTTATCATTTACAAACTAATTATTGTGGTCAGATATTCTCCTGTGACATTTATTATTACTGCTATTGATGTTATAAGGAGAGAAAAAAAAGTGGCATTCAGCTACCATTACCCAAGAACAAATACTTCAGGATTCAGGAGTGTACAGCAGGTAAAGAATGCTCCAAAGCTTTTTCTCCCTTTTGTCCTTCCATCCTTTTCCAAGTGATGTTGGCTCATAATTTTGTGATGCAGTAGTTATGGACTATCATCATCACTTTGTTTATTCTTTTATATTGTGTAGTCGGTGATGCTAGAAATGATCAATAATCCCTCTTACTGCAATTGTTATTTTAATGCTAATTTTTTTGTTATTTTTCCAGTCTCTCTTGTTAGTGTATCTCGATGAAATAAAATATTGTTATTTGTATGAAAGAGCCTTAAACACAGGGCATCAGGAGATGTTTATGTTGCATTTTGGATACTTTTTAATAACTTTTATTCCAGTAATAGAGCAAATTTTTTTTATGCAAAGAATATGGAAACCTATGGTTTTTTACATACTACTTTAAAGTTTGGCATGTCTTTAGTTTAAAATCTGGATGAGTATTTTTTTAACTGAAATTACTTCATTTCCTTAACACTGATTGGGCCAAAGAATTCAAAGCAAGCAGGGCTCATGCTGCATCATCCTTCCTTGTAACTGGTAATAAAGGACCCTCTGGTGCTGGTGTGTTGTCACCATAATTATTCTCAGGACATTCCATAGCAGTTGTTCTGTCAGCCTGTGCAGTGGAGAATGTTTTAACTGGCAGAGTGAACATTAACCTGAGCATCTCTCTCCTTCCAGTCCCTAATCAAGACATCCCGGGGGTGATTGCACTGACATTGTTTGAAGACTACATCTACTGGACAGATGGGAAAACCAAATCCCTCAGCCGTGCCCACAAAACCTCTGGCTCAGACAGGCTCTCCCTGATTAACTCATGGCACACCATCACTGACATCCAGGTGTACCATTCTTACAGGCAGCCCGATGGTAATTATTCTGTCTCTGCTTTCCAAGCAGCACATTGATGTATTAAACTGAGTAGTCAAGTGCTGAGGTAATGCATGCTCATTTATTCGGCAATGATTGTTTCTTCTCTGTTTCAAACTGTGGAAGTTTTCAAGTTATCGTTTTTAAACATAAATCCGTGATTAATGTCTTGAGCACATCTGGTATTAAATACATCTAACAAAACTTGTTCAGTAGAGAGATAATTTATATGCTTAAAATTTAAGCCAAATACTGACTGAAAGTACAGAACTGTTCAGTTGTATTCAAGTACAAGTTACCATTTTTTTTAAGAGGGGAAGAGTGCGTTATGAAAAGTTTTAGCCTGGTTCTTTGAAAAGTGTTAATAGTGTAGAATTAATAGTGTAGAAGAACACTGCTGGACTAAGGGGATGTCAGAGAATGTGAGTGGTATGATTATGTCTTATCTGCTGATATCCTTGTGTTTGAATTGTTACTGAATGCTATTTGGCAATTGACCTAGATAAGCTATTTTTTTTTAAAAAAAAAAAAAAAAAAAAAAAAAAAAAAAGAACTTTTACTCCCTCTCATTCTTTCAGTCTTGAGCCATGGTGATAATTCATTTTTGCATACAACAGAGAATAACTTAAAGGCAAAAGGAAGAGTTTGCCTCTGTGGGTCTTTGATTTGAGACAATGCATTGTAACGACAGTACATGGAACACAATTTTCTTCCTCCAGAAGGCAGAAACCCTGAAGTGTGCTGAGATAAGAGGCTCTGATCCTCCTCCCCTGTTCTGTCCACAGTGTCCAGACACGTATGCACGCTGAACAACGGGGGCTGCAGCCACCTGTGCCTGCTGGCCCCTGGCAGGCTGCACTCGTGTGCCTGCCCCACCAACTTCTACCTGGCCGCGGACAACAGGACGTGCCTGTCCAACTGCACTGCCAGCCAGGTACGGCTTCCACTGCCCTGCTCCTGCTTCCAGGAAGGGAGTGCTGGCACCAGGAAATGGGGAGCTTTAATAGGAGCTGAACACTCAGGGGTGCACTCAAAACCTTTGGTGAAAACCAATGCTGGGAGTGGGAAACAGACTCGCTAGTGGCTTTTTCTCCAGAGAGCGCGGGACTTGTTCGCGTTCGAGTGTCAGTGTTGCTGGCAGCCACCAGGATGAATACAGCTGCTAAACCCATAAAAATAGCCTTGAAAAAACATTTGTCTGAAAGATCAAAATATATATAGACTGTGTGTATAACAGTGATTTGGGATGCGTGACTGAATTTTGCATTAAAAAAAGAAAACGAGCTTTCTCGCTCCAGTTAGAAGGATTGGAAAATGAGAGACTTGTGTTAAAAGCAATCTGATAGGTAAAATGGGAAAAAAATTCATCAATTAAAACACTTAACTGTATTCCCTACTACTTACAATAAACATTTATTACTTTTTTCCTTAAAATATAAGGTAGATAATAGAACATACTGATTTCTTCTAAGAAAACTACTTTGATAAAAGCCTTTGGACTGTTCTAACCAGACAATTAATTGGTTGTTGTAATAGTACATATGGCCTTTAAATTATTTCTTTTAGTCTCATTTTCTAGTAGTTCCTTTTTATTAGCGGTGTGCTAACAACCCCTTACAATGCTCTATATCATGATGCATGATAATGATTTCCAGCATTAAGGAAAATAGTTTTACTCCTAATTTTTAGAGAGCAGTAACCATCTTGATAAAAGCAGTACAGTTTCTCTCTAAAAATAATCTTATTTAAGAGACCTGACCACTGCCTTTCTCTGTTTCCTTAAGATGTAAATAACTTTTAAAATGGGGGATTTCTTACCAATTTTCTCCTGTATTTAGTTCCTCAAATTTGTCTTAAAAAAAAAACCAAAACAACCAACCAAAGCACTTTAAAATAAGATTCTTTAAGTAGCACTAGAAGTTCCACAGTGAATTTATATACTAGCAGCTGACTGAATGGCTCCATTCCAGTCTAATTAATTCAGTGGTAGTATGAATTCAAGAAATAGCATCACATCTTGGCTACTTGAGGAGCAATATTTTAACACTTGTGGATTCCACAGGTTGGAGAGCACAATTATGTAAAAGAGGCAGCTTCAGACAGAAAGTTAGAGGCTATTCATCATTTTTTTCCAGGTTTGGAATCTGTTTACTGTTTGATAACTCCTCAGTCTGATGGTGTCAGATGCAGAGATCAGATGCAAAATTTTGTTTCTCCTTGAGGTTTTCAGATGATGCTATCAAACCAGAGCTGCTCCTACAATGTCATTGTTTTTGACAGCACAGCCACCATTGGCTGTCTCTGATGGAAAGGACTTGGGTGGTCTAAAAACTGACTTTGCAATGCCAGACCATCCTGTGATGGCTCACCTGGCATGACAAATTGTTTAGTACAAATCCCATTGGACTCTTGAACACCAAAACTCCATCCATTTAAGGACCCATAAGACCCTGATCCCTGATCTTGCAGGTTTTGTCTCCTCAGTATAAAAGGCAATGCAAGTATTTTCATGACAACAGTCAAGAGTTAATACCTATTTCCTGGAAATAACTTTCTGATGCCATTTTGACAGCCTGAAGCCCCTTGTGGTGGGCAGAACCAGTAGAGAAGACAAAGAATAACAATTATCTGAGTTTCTGTTTTTCTCCTGCCTTTGGCAGGCTCCTGCTGAGCCCCTCTGAGCTGCAGATTTGTGTGGGGCTGCCCTTCAGCCCAGCCTGTTACACAGCAAGTCCCTCACGGTGCTACAGGAATGATATAGCTCCAACTATAGGCTCTGTAACATAAATGCCTTTGAAACCTAATTTTTCTTGGTAGAAAAGATAAATTGAGCTAAGACACCAGAATTAATGTACCATTTAAATACAACTTTTTTGAATATTCAATTTATTTTTTTTTTAAATATGAATAAAGCTGCTCAGTGACAGAAAATGAAATGTCTTGCCTTTCTAAACCTTTTGATTTCCTTTCTTTCTGTGTTAATAGAGACACCCGGCAGGAAAACCACCATTTCTTAAAAGCTGACTGATAATCTACCCAGATTTTTCTCCCTGACATTATGAGCTACATAATGTACTCAGTTTTTAGGTTTAGCCCTAGAAAATTACATCCATTTGTACCATTTGTTTTGTTTGCATTCCTTTTTCAGTCAGAACAAAGCTACAGCCACCTGAGTAGAGAGTAAATGCACAGCCTTCTACAAAGGATTTTTTACTTTTTTTCTACAGATGTTTTATCCTTTTGAAAGTCTGGAAGTCTTTACATTTAATTTGTTCATTTAATTCAGACAATGTAAGCAATACTATACACAACATGACACATTAAGGATCTTTTCTGTAACTGTGGGTGTTTGGGTTTAGCTGGAAAAATGATGTTGTCTGCTTCAACAGTCTACAAAAACTGAGAATTCAAGTGTTTGCTTTGAATAAGACCTTCAAGAATCAAATCACAAAATGCAGTGAGCAGTTTGTGTTGGGGCATTGTAAGCCAACACAACACAGTCACTGAAACTGCAGTGATTTTTATCACTCTGGCAAACTCAGTGCCAAACATCTCCAAATTAAAAAAAAAAAAAAAAAAAAAGATAAAAATATTTAAAATACAAGTTTTGTAAAATTAACAGCCAGAAATTATCAACAATGATAATTTGAGGCAGCAATGCCTCAAGCAGTGAAGCTGATTTTCATAAACTGCGCTATTCCTGCTTATAAATAAATAGATAAATAAATAAATGAATGCTAACATGAAAGGTTTTCTTCCTGCTGGCCTTTCCTCTCTGCAGTTCCGTTGCAAAACTGACAAATGCATCCCGTTCTGGTGGAAGTGTGACACCGTGGATGACTGCGGGGACGGCTCCGACGAACCCGCTGAGTGCCGTAAGTATACCCTACATTTGGGGCCCAGCAGGGTCCAAACTTAATGTAACACTCCATCAATAAGTTTAGGAAGAGGATTTTTTGGACCCTTTTGTTTGCAGCACTACTTTTTGTTTCCTTGGTCCCTGAGTCTTTTAAGGTCTTTGGAAAATCATACCTATTTTTCATCTTTCGAGCCTTTACTTCATCCCAGTTGTGTTTTTGCTAAAGACATTTTGAAGCTGTGCTCTGGGGTTGTGGAATTCTTTGCATAAATATAAAATTCTGACAGGATTATTTGGGGTTTTCCCTGTGTAATAAAAATGTGGGATTCTAATCTCATTTGCTTGTGTTTTGCTGCAATTATAGAAGTTTAGATACACATTTACTACATTTTCTGAACAACGTTCTCCCTGTGATCCTTGCTTTCTCCTCCCTTAAGCTTATATTTGGAAAAAATGCTCTGTGTTCTACAATCTTATGGTTAATTAATCTGATTTTTTTTGTATTGAAATCACTCACACTTATTTTTACAATTTTACAATTGGTCCTCTTTTCCTGCTGCAGAGGCCTCTAAAGCAAATTTTAACATACATAATCATTCTACTTAAATTTTTATTTTAAGCTACTCTATACTTATATATAATATTACTGTAGAGGAACATAATTGCTTGTTATTTCTAATGACAGTGGCTGGAAAAGGAGCAATGTTAGGCCTTTCTTGGGAAATTGAATTACAGTGGGCTGGGGAGTTTCTTTAAAGCAAACTTGAACTAAATTGCAGGTCTCCGTTGAGCCTTTGGTAAGCTTCAACCTGCAGGGGGTTTTCATCTTGTGTCATTAGCACTGTAACTACAGCTGCACAAATTAAAGATATCAGACTTTGAAATTAATCTTACAATCATATGTGCACCTTTTAATTACTAATATATACTCAGATTGAGATTATAAAGGAAATACAAGTTTATAGGTATTTTTGGTTAATCCATGGTGTAAGAACAGCAATAGTGAGACTTCAACCATTCCTCTGGTGGTATTCATAAGCAGTTTTGTCTTTTTCCAGCTGAATTCAAATGTCAGCCAGGACGTTTCCAGTGTGGCACTGGGCTTTGTGCTCTTCCAGCCTTTATCTGTGATGGAGAGAACGACTGTGGGGACAATTCTGATGAACTGAACTGTGGTAGGTGCTTGTATACACTGCAGGCCCCAGAAACAGGGGCCAAACTGTTTTAAATGTCATGTTTCACATTCTGTCAGCAAACAGCATTTTTCTTCATTTGCCTTTGAAGTTTGGAATCTTTTCATCTTTTAGTCATTCTAACGTGGCTTTTTTTTTGCTTGTTTGTTTGTTTTTCATTTACAGACACACACGTGTGTCTGTCGGGGCAATTCAAGTGCACAAAGAACCAGAAGTGTATCCCAATAAACCTGAGATGTAATGGCCAGGATGACTGTGGGGATGAAGAAGATGAAAGAGACTGTCGTAAGTTATGCTTAGAGAATTCTGCTCTGTAGCTGGTTTTAAACAGGGAGCTTCAGTAAAGCACTGTAAATGTCCTCTGTCTCAAACAATTTGAGAACACGCAAACAGTTAATTCACTGGTAAGGACTGGTGTGCAATGCTTCCTATACAAAAGAGAAAACTAAAATGCCATTTATTAACTCCAAATTTAAAGTCATTGCAAATAAGAGATGGGCATAAACAATTTCAGGCATTTAATTGGGCTTTTGGCTGAGGTTGAAACACGTATTTGACTTTTAACCACCTCATAAATGACTCATCTTCCCGAGGCTTTCATCTGCCATTCCTTGCAGCAATGCATGTCAATGGAAAAAGATGTTTTTCAGAATCTTTTGATGGAAAAGCTGTAGATCCAAAGCTCCTTCTACATTTTTTTCTTTCATTGATTATTTTTACCTTTTCTGTTCCCCTTTCTCTGGGGATTTTATTAATTTATCTATCTAACTGGATTTCCATTTGCTCAGCTTTTAGTGCAACTTACTTTTGATACATTTATTTTCACTTTGCATTTCTTAGATATAAGTGGAGAAACTATTTTCTGATTTTTTCATGGGAATTAGTTGAATAAATTTGTGTGGTTGATCATTTTGTAACAAAGATGACGGGACTGTCTTGAAATTAGCTTTGAATGTAGTAAAAAAAATTTTTACTCATTTCACTGCTCAGATCTGCAGCTGATCTGAGCCGCTTGTTCTGGATCAGCTTTCTCAAGGTTTGCATGGGCTGCATTTCTGCAAAGAACAAATCCTTCTCCAAGGGAAAAAGGGTTGCTGAGGATGGAAAGGCTTTGTTGGTGTCATGTTTAATGGCTGTCTTCCAAACTGCTCCGGAGAGATGTAAATACAAGTTTTGCAGAAAACATTTTATGCTGGTTTGCATGTTGAGGTTCTTTAAAAACTGATTAAAAAGGATCAAGCAAACTCCTGTTAAAGATAAGGGAGATTATTTTTGTTTTCCCCTTGGAAAGACGTGCACATGGTATATGGAAGTTTCCCAAAAACCTTGAGGTGTAGCTGGCAGAAGTTAAATCAGAGCAGCAGAGTCTACAGCTCAGAGATTGTGAGTTCCTATTGACTTGGGCTTCTGGCACAAGGCAGGTAACAGGTGAGATTCTCTCTCACTCTAATGTCACCAGTCTATGTCACCAGTCTGGAATCAATTTTTGTTTGTTTGTTTTTTTAGCTCTGCCATTGTTCTGTTTTTCTTAGCCAGGTGACTTTTTCAAAGTCACATTTCATACCAAAGGCTTTCCTTGTGCTGGTGTTTCTTGTTAAGCACTGTAAAATTCCTTGGTGATGTGCCCTAGCTGAGCATCAGAATCATTTGTTGTAGAATAGTTAGAAACATACCCAAGTCTATGGAAATGTGACCCTGAAAGAAATAATGTACAAAAATGCACCAATTTTTAGCAAATATAAAATTTTTCATCTTGCTAAACTTGAGAAACAAGAATGGTAATATCAGGGAGCAAATTGCTTTTCAATAGGGGTAGGAAAGTTTTTTAAAACACTACAGAGTTCCTTAGGTGAAGATGGGACAGACATTCATATGGAAAAACCTTACCAAAAGTTTCCTGTTTTCCCTCTATGGTCAGCTCAGCTTAAAATTATTTGGAGTACATATCTCTAAAGGACATCTAGAATCATGTGTGTGCATTGAGGATTTTGTTTCTAAATTACTACTCTAAGGTTTATGCAGTTAAAGTTTAACTCAGAGCATCTTTAAAGAATAGGCTGAAAACTAAGCGACATCTTTGCATCTTTTTCTTGCTACAGGATTCATTCAAAAATTGTTCTAAACTGATAAAGTGAAATATTTGCCAAACTTTTCTCAACATTTACCCAGTTTAACAGAGAACAGAATTTCACAGAAATTATGCATAATTTTGATTCTGTTTTTGATCAAAGCTTCCAGAGCTGCCTTAGTCTTATAAATTGACTCTCAGAATTTTTAATTGGTATTTTAGATATTTAAGGAAAAAATTTGTCTGATTTTTGCTGAAGTGATTTGATTCTATCATTGGTAAGTCTATTTGCTTTTAAAAGAATAGCACAATAGATAATTTATTATCTTTGTTTTACCTTAATGTTTATATAAAATAATACAAAAATGACAAAACTGTAAACAATATAGACCTGAATGCTGTTTTCTTACAGATATTACATAAATTATCCTAGAGAGATACAATTTCTGATTATTGATTTTTTTTTTCTTTAAAACATGTATTTTGAATATTAGCAGAAATTTCTAATTTTGTTCTGTAATTCTTTTATTTAAAGCTGAAAACAGTTGTTCTCCAGACCATTTCCAGTGTAAAACCACCAAACACTGCATTTCCAAGCTGTGGGTGTGTGATGAAGATCCAGATTGTGCAGATGGGTCAGACGAAGCAAACTGTGGTGAGTATGCCAGTGGTTTTGAATCTGTTGCTGTGGCTTGACATTTTTTTAGCAAAAGGAAATAATCATCCCACTTTTTATATCCTCTTTCAGTCTTTGATAATATCTGTCTGGAACCCCTCTGGCTCATCCAGTTCTTTCTGAATGGCAATCTTTGTACGAATAATTCATAAATTTCCTCTTGTACCACTTCTTCATCAGCAGGAGCTGCAAATGAGTCTCTCATTTGGCATTTGGAATCATAGAAGTGGCACAGAATGTAGTGGCTCTCATAGGATATGGTGACATTCTTTATTTTTCTGTCAGTGTTATCCAGTTTCTGTCAGTTCAGTTTGCACTTTATTGCTGCTGAAGTTCATAAATAGTGAAAATGCAATAATTTGCAAATCCTGGTAGTTAAGACTGATAATATGGAAAAGTTCAGAGCAGTTTCTAACTTGACAAGGCCAAAAACTTCTTTAGTTAGAAACTTCTCTCTGTGAGCTCCAGGGAGTTCTGAGTCAGCTCTTATTGTTGTAATTAGAGAAAATAATAAATATAAATATTCTGCCTGGGAAATGGATTACAGACTATCAGAGGCAGAGTAAGTGGGTCAGTACTGCTAGAAAATCCCTGAAGGTGGGTGTCAGTGCCAGACACACACTAACCATGTGCAGAAACACTTGTGAGACTTCCTAGACTGGTCTATAAAGGAAAATACAGAGAAATGTTCTGAGGCAGAAGAGAACAAGACAAATATGGGACATTTAAAGCTCTCACCATTATTCAGCCACACATCAGTGAATGGTTTGATGAAACACCTGTGTCTGGACAGGTTTATCTCTGGGACAACAGAGTAACAAAACTGCAGGCTACAGTCAAGGACAAAGTACTGAACTGCTTTTCCATGTATGTGTTTCAAATAATTTACACGTTAGCATGTATAAAAATGCTGAAGGTGGCAAATATGCCTGGGAGAATGAACTTTCTCAACACTGAAAATCCAAGCCCATCGTTTGAATTGCCAGGATGGGGAAAATAATTGCTCCTGTCAGCTGGAGAGAAGTTTGCAGTTCAAGGAATCATTTGTCTTGAAGAAAGAGTGAATGTAAAAGAGATGAAGTTTCATATCCATGTCAGGGTTGTTACTGAAGAAGCCCTGTGCTGCTCACTTTCTAATCTATGTCACAGCTACTCTCTCCTCCACCATTCCCCACCACCTGGATCTCCCAGCCTGCTCTGGCTTTCCAATTGGGACAGCATTCCAAGCTTCCAAACTGTGGATTCACATTTTGGCCAACCTGTGCACACCCAACTGATGTGGCACAAATGGTCATAAAATAATTCATCTAATAATAGCCTCAAGTCACAATGTATTTTTTTAAAAAAGAAAGAAAGCTGGCAGTAAATAGGAAAAAAATGTGTTTAAAATAAGTACTTCACTCTGACCTGTCATTTTGCAATAGAAAGAATAAAAATTACTGAAATGACTAATAAGTATAGAGAAACAATGTGTGCAATGCCAAGCTCAACAGGTTTAAATCACAACATATACAACTGGAGGTGTTGGCTCATATCTGAGACACATCTTGACTTTTGTCCTGTCTCTGGCAGTGAGTGTCTAGGGAGGAATATGTGAACAGAGCAGGACTGTACTGAAACTTCCCTGGGATACCCTTCCATCCTCTAACAACTTGAGAATCATAGATATTGTCAGTCAAATATATCTCTGTATACAATAACTCATCATATATTTCACTTTCTTTTTGCCTTTGTAAAGTTTTCACAACATGCTGCAGCAAGGTGTTCCACCGCTTAACCATACACTTCCCTGAAAAAACACCCACATCTTTATTTTAATCTCCTGGTTGCATACACTGCTCTTCTTTTTTGTGTTGGAGGAGACAGAATAATTTATCCATAATCACAATTTCTGTGCCAAACATGACTGAGTACACATTGAACAGCTAAGCCTTGACAAGAACAGTGTGTGTTTAATAACATTTTGAAGTTTTCCATATTTTTAGTATATAAAATATGGTTAAATGACCTTACAATGGCAGTAGTTTTAACACAGTTTGGTCTTCTGCTCTCTTTTTTTTTCAAGTTAAAGATTGTTATTTTTATGGACAAAGTTTGATGGACTTAAATTCTAAAGCTGTGGGATGAGTATAAAAAGGAACTACATATGTTGATGTAACACTAATTTGTTATTGTTTGGAGTTCATTTCTAAAATGCCTGCAATGCAAAACTTGTGTTAAATAATTTTTTTTGCTGGATTGCTGCATGGCCATATGTATTTTACTTAGTCGACTTCAGCTGCTGTGCATTTTTGGAGATATTACACTGAGAACATTTGCTAGAAGCAGTGAAAATGTATTTAGTCTTCTGTGGTTGCTTTCCAACTCAGACAGATGAGATAGAATCAGGAAATGTGTGTTTCTCTAGGAGTGCCTGGTGTTTCTCAGAGAACAGGAGGTAGAGTTAATTGGTGTTAACTGTCCAGGCAATTAAAGAAAGACATTAGATTATGTTCATCCTTGCTCAAAAATTTGATTTTTTGCATCAAAATGGACCAGTTTGAGTTAGAATCTAAAAGAAGCTGTATGTAGTCTTGGAAAGTGATTTCATATTCTTTAAAGGTTATGTGTATTTCAGGCCTTTATTTTCCTGATATGTGTCAACATTGGCATGACGACTTTCTGCCTTCTCACTTTTTAAATATTAATTTTATTTTTAGCTGTGGGAGTAGTAAAGTACGCTTTTTCCTGATGTTAAGGAATATTTTCTTTGAGGGACTTGAAGAATGCATTATATAAACTTAAACTTTCTTCAACAGGCTTATTATCCTGCATCCAACATGCGTGACAGCCTGCCAAGCTCTAGGACAGCCAGCTGATCCAAGATCATAAAGCAAAATTCCTTTTAGTTTTGGATTTTATCCCACTCAGACACACAAATGCACACACATGAAGATATATGGATTTAAAATCCCCAAAGATGTGTAATGCATAGAATTAGTGGTTTTGTTCACAGGGATTGATATTTTAATCTAAATGTGTTTAGGGTGCATATGGGCTTTTTTGCCTTGTTTTGGTTTTGTTTCCCCATTTAAAACTTCTTCCTGGTTTCCTCATGCTCATTTAGACGTAGTTCTAAAATAAAATCCTTGTTCAGTATGCACAAAAAAGTGAACCCAACCCACCAGCAGCTACCTCAGGTGATCACACAAATTTACAAGGAGGGACTGTTCCTGTTGCAGTAGGTCAGTGAATCTCTTGATAACAATTTGAAGAGAGCAATATGAAAATGGAGTTATCAGTGTTTTCTCCTTTGCCTTTGCACCATTTCTGTCTGAACTTTCGCACTTTAAGGTGGTCTCATTTTAAGAAAAATGTGAAAGCAATTTAGTGTTGAAGGCAGAGATGACAAAATGTGTGTGGGCCCCTGTGTGCTTTTCATGGTTCCACAATTCCCAATAAATAAGGTGTAGCACTGTTTCCTTTGAGGTGAATGAATCCATCATTCTCAAAGATCAGAAAACTGTTACACAACTTTCACAAATTTTCCTCTCTGTTATATCCTATCTCTGGTGTCCCAGTGTTTTCCTCAGTTCTCATTAGTGTGAAGAAAGAAATACAAGCTGAGCAAATCTGGTTTGTAAGACGTTGTCAGCTGTAAGCTGCTACACAAGCTCATTCAACCCAGAGGAAAAATAAAGTTTTCAGATTTGTAAGAAGGGAGATCCTTACAAACATGAAAAAAAATATTTAAAAAAATTATATTCCTTTATGTTTGGTAGGAATAGAGTTAGAAGAGAAAGATTCAAGTAGCAATCAGGGGTTAAGGTTGAATAAATTAAAAAAAAATCTAGATTTTCTTCACATGTATAGAAAAAGAAATGCTGCAAAGTGGATTTAGCATGCTTGAGAACTAAATAATTCCTTACGAATAGTAAGAAAAGATATATTGCATGTTCAGGTAACAGATGAATGGGTGTCAGCTCTGGCTTCTGTGTATTACTGATTAGGTCTTGACACTGAATGTGGAAGGATAAATAGAATATTTATATGTTGCTGTGAGGTCTTATATGTCATTGGTGTTACAAGTCATTTTGTGGGCAAATACTCTAGTGGGAGATTGCAGACTTTACTGGAAGTATTTTAATAAACATAGGATGGAATTCAGGTTTGAAACTTTATCTTCTGGAGAGCTGCAGAATAAAAATACAAGACTGTTGTAAGTTTGGGAGGAATATTTTAATGTTTTGCAATGTAAAATATTTTTAATTGTTTTCCAGTGCAAGTTGAAATTTGAAATATCATGATCAAAGTATCATAGACTGTAATATTAAAAAATATAATGGAAAAAACATACTTGGGGAGAGAACTTGCAATTGTGACATTGGCAGAAAATAATGAACAAACACAAAAGGCAGAATTGCAGTGACCAGATTTTAGAGTGCACACAGCTGAGCTACAACACCAGTCTTGATACTCAAATGTAGTTTTATCAGTCTAGTTCCAGAGCCACACCTAAAACAACAAAGAAAATGCAGCAGTTTGGCCTATGGCATCAAATGAACACCTCTAATTTGTGGTCCAGCAGCAGAGGAATGGGGTTGATTGAAGCTGTTGTTTCTGTCATTAACAGCCCTGGGGTCACCATGAGAGCAGAGTGAAGCTGCTCTGACTTGTTATGACTTTTCTTAACAGAAATTTAAGCTTTTCCTAGAGCAATATCACAATGACACATAATTTTAAATATGTCATTAAGGTTTTTACAAAGCAAACTTTTTTCTTTTTTTTTTTTTTTTCCAACGAAAATGCCACTGATAACTTTTTATTTTACTTCATTTTGTCTCAGTCATTAGAAGCTGAATGAATTATTAAAGAAGAATTGCTCACAGAAAACACAGAGGCTCCTCCTTTCTGGTGGAGGAGTTCAGGGTGTGAATGTATCTCTAAGAGGCTTTGCTTCCAATGTTCCTCTGTCAATAAGAAAAGCTCATTGAAAACAGACAACATAAAGGAAATTTCCCTCAGTTTAGCACTATAGGCTTTATAGTGTTTTGCCTCATATGAGGTAAAACCAGTCCAATATATCAGTAGGTAAAAATTTAAATCAAAGTGCAAAATTTTCTATCCTAAATTATTATATGTTAAAATAACCTTTGAGAAATACATATTTTGTACATTTTTTCAAATCAATCTTTTAGTGGTATACTGTGATCTGATTTTTTTAGAGCAATCTTACAGATAAACTCAAGGAAATGTTCATTCATCCCTTGAGATTCACTCTCTTGAGACCCCCTCTGAATTTTATTTATTTTTTTTTTTACCTTTATATAACAGTTTATACACTGCATATTTAAGTTTAATCAAATTTAAGATTAGGGTGTGAATGTATAAATAGAAGCTTAAAAATTTTTATGAGAAATAAATCATTCCTGAAAGTAGCACTTCAAATATTATGGTTGTTCATCCTTAAATGTATCCAGTAACATCACCATCATGTATTTAGTGGAAGACTTTCCCATTTTGGCTCTTTGTTTGCATTGCTATAAATATTATTCACCTGAATTACAGATAAAAAAACTTGTGGACCTCATGAGTTCCAGTGCAAAAACAACAACTGCATTCCAGATCACTGGAGATGTGACAGCCAGAATGATTGTGGAGATAATTCTGATGAAGAAAACTGTAGTAAGTAACTTTTGCCTTTGTCCATATTAGAACAGAGTCAGGTTAGCAATGTGTAAGAGGAAACTTTTGAATTTTGATAAAACACGTGTGTATTTTTATTCAACACCCTCTGATCTGCTGAAAATGTTGACTACAATTGAAAATGTCCCTTGCTGTAATTCTCCAATTCTGTTCACTCTTTCAAAGAGGTGCATCAGCTATGAAAGATGCCTGATCTCCAACTGCTCAATAATCTGGTGAATTAAAAATAAATATTAAAACTAGTTTACCTTTATCAGTTAGCAAGATATCAGATTTCTTATCTCTGAAAAAGAATCATAAACACTGTTCAGAGGTAAAGTGATAAGCATTTGTTAACAAGGAATTTTGATCAAACACTACCTTCTCATTATATTCATTCCATTCTTGAGATGATTTGCCTTGTTTCATATTGAGAAGTCAATTTCTATAGTATTTAATTTCTTTTAGAATTAGATGTGGTTATTCAAAGTAGCTCAGTTACCCAGTTCCCTCCTACCCATGAGGAATTTGATGGACTAATAAATCTCTGTAATACTACTTTCAGGGAGTTAATTTCCATCTGGTTCTCAGGAAGAAATGAAAAATCTGTAATGTTTTTATCTAACAATTATAGTCTTTATAAAATATTTCAAGAGGGACATTCCCTAAATAGTTCTGAAGTGCCTTCTCTTGACAATTGCTGTGGGGTTTTTTTTCCATTTTTACTCAGAAATGAAAAAAAAGTTAATATCTTTTTCTTGCACACAATCTTGAATACACATTCCTGATTATCATGAGTGTATATTTAGTATCTTCAAGTTGATGATCTAAAAATTTAATTTTAGTAAACTAGAAAGCTTACTAAATTCTGATGCTGAGTGAATGCTGCTGCCCTTTTCTCCAGTTCAGGATGTGTCTGTAGGTACCGAGTGTCTCACGCAGCTTGGGAGGTAAAAGTGGATTTGTCTGCCTGGTAATTGCTACCTGCATTTGAGAATGTTGTGAGTTTTATTACTGCAAGCAGTAGTGCTGTGGTTTTCATATGCAAGTGTTGCATAAAAAAAAGGGAAAGTGTGGCTCAGTAATCACTCAGAGCCTTTTGTTGTTATACCCCAGGGGGATTGGCACACAAAAGCTTCCTTAGCTTTGTGGGAGATTTCACTTAGGAATTGGTTATTAGTGTCAGTTTTGTGTATTGCAAGTAGCAAGAAATTATTTTATGTTCTTTTATTCTCATGTAGAAATCAAATAGAGAATCATAGTTTTGCTGTGGAGGTGTTAATCTACAGGACTGGGCAGTCTGTTGAAAATTTGAAAAAAAAAAAAAACATAACAAAAAACAACAAATCAAAATCTTTCACAAAATATTATTACTGTTTGCAAAAATAAGTGTTGAGTACCATATTTGGGATTAGCCATGTGTATGATTCAGCAGTAATAATTCTCTTCCTTAAAGTTCAGATCATCATACTACAATGTGATGTTAAAATGTTCAGATAATGAGAGAGAAATAATCTGATGTTTAAAATCAAAAATAAATTATGAAGTTAGCCAACTTTGAGCGCATATCAATAGCTAAATTGTACATTCTGTTCTTGATTGTACTCTAGACTTGAAGATAAAGAAATTTGTAATTCATGGTGATGGATGGAATTAGTGGGTTGAAGTACCCAGATATAGAAAGTGAATTAAACTAAAGAGTGTTAGTTTTGTTTTGTTTTTTTTTTAATTTACTTTTTCCTTGTCAAATGTATATTTAAATTCTAGCTATAGATTCTACTGTTTAAATTAAACACAGTAGGCTGGCACAGTTTTAAAATCCAAAATCTTGGAAGCACTGGGACAGTACATAATACTATTCAGCAGTTTGAAATAGTTGCATAAAATTTTTATAGACCATCAAGCCACTTACAGAATAAAGTGTAATGAAACAAATATATATGAAATTAGAACTTCCAAAGCATTTGACAAGCTATGTTACATTGCACAGTGAGAAAAATTGTTCATGGCACCCATGAATATAATGTACAAAGGGCTGTCAGGGAACTATATCTGAAAACGAGTTGTTTCTCAAGAATGCAGAATGAATTCACTGAATTATAGAAGTTCAGCATTTACACTTTACTATATAGTTTCTTCGCATGCAAGAAATTCACTCTTCTGGTCATATCATCAGTGAAACAATACATGTTTAAAAAACCAAAACCTGCATGGGTGTGAAAAATTATTAGTGCAAATCGTTTTGCCCATTAAGACTTCATTATTTAGCTTTATTTGTCTTACAGTCCATTGTTTTTTTAACTGTATTTGGACACTGTGAAATAAGAATTATTAGCATGGATATTGGTGCATAATGAGTCTACAGTAAGAGACGTAGGATATGTTGCTAACTCTTCTGAGATAGTACCTGTCTGCAGGGAGAACTTGCTTTCAGAGCTTATTTGGATTTTTTAAATATAAAATAGTGTTTCCTCTTTCAGGAAACTCCAAAAAAAGGAAAATTCCATAAGAATGAACCTCATACTATCTATCTAACTGATCTTATTCCTGCTAAAAAGAAGGCACCAGTGTATATATATATATATATATTTTTTTTTTTTTTTAAATTTAATGTGATTAAAGAAAATATGAGGTATTGTAAACATTGAAGCAAAGCAAGCATAATAATGTTATAGCAAAACATGAATTCAATCAGTGTAAAAATATTCATGTTGCTACAAGTTCTTCCTAATGCTCTTGTTGCTTCTACAAGTTCCCAAGAAAACATATTAGTTAATTTTGTCCTGGGATGGGTTTGTATCTCAAATGCTTTTCTTGGGAAGCAGTTTCAGTGTTTTGGTAAAGCAGATGCTGAAGAATGCTGTCCTTCATAGATTATACAGAAGTCTATTAATGTTTATTCCTTTAATACTGTTTTGTGTTAATACTTATTCCTTTCAACAATCTGAGCCCTGATGGAAAAGTACTTTCTTGTGTTCATATGTAAATCACAGAGCTGGATCCCAGCAGCAGAAGAAATATTTCTTGCAAACAGAGAATTGAGTACTTAGCTCTTTGTGAACATTTTTCCAGAATCAAATCTCTGCTTATAAATAATTTATTAGCAGCAGAGCAAAAGTTTTTGCTTGTATTTTTCCAATCAATATAGAAACATGACATTTTTTTTTTTTCTTGTGAATTACTTGTCCCTCAATTTTCTTTATGTATTTTATCATGAAATTCTCCTCCTTGGCCTATTGAAAACAAAAAGAATCAACTGTCAGGGATTTACTAAAGCTTACACTTTGAAAAAAAAATTTGAGGTAGTGTGCATATAATCTGAGTCCATATAGATGCCAGCCCTTGATTTGCTGAAATGTAACATTTCTGGAGAACTGATGTAAGTGTTGTAGATGTGCTTTTTAAAATTAATTTTTCTACTACTTCAAAATTAAAATTTGTGCCTACCTGAAAAATGAAATTTCTCTTAAAAATTTCAAAGAGAGTATTTTGAGTCTTTTTATGAAGTAATGAACGGAAAAAGGCAGTGGAAAAGTTGATTAAAACTATTCTTTTCCAGGAACATTTTTTTTATTTTTATAAATCTTGGGCTAAAAAAAAAAATGAAAACAAAATACCTGAAGTTGGGTTTATGTTAGATCCATATAACTTATGTCTGGTATATTCTTATTCTGGTATTTATCATTTTTTTCTCAGTTTGAGGCCTCTAATTTTGTATTTGCTTTTCTTTATCACTGTGGTATATTTCAAAAAAGCACTCATGCTTTCACCTTCTGTAACTCACTAAAGGACCCTTCAGCATTATTCAGTTTATTGCTGTCCATTCCTACTGTCCACTGTTGCTGTCTGCTCTGTCTCTCCTCTTTTTTGTTTTGTTTTTTTTATTTTTCCCTACTTCCTTTAGTTCAGCCACTGTCATTTGCTGTTTCCCACCTCTCTGCTGAAAAGGTTTTATTAATTAATGCTTATTCTTGATTTTACATCATTTACATAATGCATTGTTTACTGTGGTGGAAATAATCCCACAAATAATCCTTGTTTGCCTTTTAAGTCCTTTTTATCCCCAAACCCCTTTGACTAGGAGATATAAATTGCATATAGGGACTTGCTTAACTTCACCTAAATCCCCAATACCTCTCTACCTTTGTTTAGTCTAATGCTCCAGCAACCAGAAAATGTCTTTTGTAGTGGTCCTCATTTTCAGGAGGAAAGCACATGATGTTCTCCTGTGGGAACCTTCCACAGAGGTCCCTCTTGCCAATGTTTCTGTGTCAGCACTAGTGAAAACTTCGATTTTATTTCAAACACCAAACTTTTGTGTTCCATTTGCCATTCCCCTGAATGCTGAACACAGGGGAAGCTGACTCTTGACACATTAAAAGGTATGTGATAAATGATGTGTGATGGGCAATCAGAAATCTGCTTAGTTCTAATTGCATTGGATATTGACAGGCAAAATGTATTTCTGGTCTCTGGTACGTATCTCACAAACCCTGTTGTGATGTACATGTGTTGAAATTCATAAAAAAACAAGCTCAACAGCATCTTATTTTGTGAAGAAATTTGATAGAATTAAAATCTATGAAAATAATTTTATTATTATTTTACTATATGTAAATGAAATTTAGTTAAAAGACAGGGAATAAAATCCCACAGAAAACCACTCCTTACCATTTGCAAGCTAAGTGTTTTGAGTTTTTCATATTTAATCAATGATTGATTGAGAAGGATTTTACACATTGATTTCATGTGTAAAATATTTAAAGGAAATGCTAATAAACCTAGGGTTGATTCTTTTCTTTCTTCAGAGCCTCAAACATGCACTTTGAAAGACTTTCCTTGTGCAAATGGAGACTGTGTTTCAGCAAGATTCTGGTGTGATGGAGACTATGATTGTGCAGATGGCTCAGATGAGGTAGGTATCCTCCAGAAAAAATATTTCTTCAGAGAATTTGTAGTTTAATGCTGTTGGAGAATGGATTCCTGCTTAGAAATTTTCTAAAAGGCAGCAGTGGGAACTCTACACATGAATCCATATATGCAAATATCATTACTAAATTAAAACCAAACCTCTTGATCAAATTATTCTAAAAAGAGAACATGCAAATAAATCAAGTTTAAGAGTATTCTACATCGTCTTGTCCCGGCAATGATCTTTCCACATCCTGGAAATACTTTGTGTCCTGATTGGGAAACCATTCTTTTTACACACAACACTGGTTTGGTTTGAGAGATTTTTTTGAGCGAAAAATGAAGACAGTTTGTTGTGTATCAGAAACTCACTAGATAATACTTCACTGGTTTTCTGGTTTTTTGTTTTGTTGGTTTTTTTTCCTTTTTCCCCTTCTCCTTTCCTGTCAATACTAGACCTCAGGTATTTAGAAGGTGTGAGCCACCATTTGGAATCATATCCACAAATACATTTCATTTCACAAGACTTTAATTACTATTTTACATATTTCATAACCTGTAGGATTATGGGCTGTAACTTCTGTCACCAGATGCATATTTACCAGTGTTTATATTAAACTCTTGATCTTGGTTATTGGTTGTTTCTTTTGTACCAGAGGTATTGTGAAACAGGCTGTTCTAGGGATCAGTTCCAGTGCTCCAATGGCCAGTGCATCTCAGCAAAATGGAAATGTGATGGTCACGAGGACTGCAAACTTGGGGATGATGAGAAAAATTGTGAACCAGGTATTTTTTTAAATAATGCTGAAATATAAAATGAAGTCAGGAATAAATCAGAGTGAGGGAAGAATATAAATCACCAAATCAAGATTTCTTGGGGACTAGAAGTAGTGAGTGCAAAAAATCTGAAATACTTTACCTGTTGTGTTTACATCATTGTGTCTTCCTACTGGTGTTTTGAAAACTCTACTTATGTACACTCTGTAATTTGAAGCTTGTTGTAGCATAGGTATTTAATTTAATTATTTTAAATTGCAATTTGGTAATAAATTCTCAACATATAAAATTCTGCTCTGAAAACATCAGTAAATCATGGCATATCCTGAAATGTTTTATTTTGTGGTCTTCATTCTAAGTTTAATAGTTCTAATGCAAAGATTTTGTCTACTAAATTATAATTATCGTTATTTTATTTTTTGCCTTTTTGGAAAATACAGTTGTTTATTTTTGCAGGAATTTTCCTACATTTTTTTGTAAACTAGAAAGAATGTCAGTCTACATTATACAAGCCTGTGACAAAACTCTCCTGGTTTACAGTGCAACAAAAAATATCCACCTTCATATTAAAATATCCTGTTTAATATTTATGTATTTGAATTGTAATAACATTATTTCCAAAAAGATGTTTTCCTAAAAGATTAGCTTATTCAATTATAAATTAGCTACATTTAGCTAAACACTAAGTCCATTTTAAGGAATGTAATTTTTAAAATATACCCATTCTATGAATATATGCATGTTTGTAGTTGCCTTTGCTACCAAGCTTAACGAGAAAACAAAATTAAATGTCTAAGTGGCAAAGAACAAATACCTTTTCACTATCATTATACAATTTTTTAGGATGCCACAATTCAGATTTGTCAAATATTTCATTGTAGTTTACAAAAGTTTGCTCACTATATTAACCAGGAGAAAACTTTAAATTGAAAATCAAATTGTTCATAAATTGTCTTTCTCTTAATGCTAAAATATGTGTTTGCAACCAGCATCACCAACCTGCTCTTCAAGTGAGTACGTGTGTGCAAGTGGAGGCTGCATTTCAGCATCTTTGAAATGCAACGGGGAGCTCGACTGTGCTGATGGATCTGATGAGGTACCTGACACATTTCTGGGGATTTGGGGTTTTTTCCTGATGTGTTTTTTTGGTAAATTTGTTAGGTCTCGAAATAATTGAAAGGGCAAATAGGGTTTTCTTGAATCCTTTGAGTACTGTCAGATTACAGAGCCCCATGATGTTTCTGTGCTCTGTGTTTTGGAATGCAGAAATTTGTTTTCTCAAGGTGATACCCCAAATGTGGTTCTGGGGTGGTTTCCATCAGGGCCTGCTCCCTCCTGGCAATGTAGACAAGTTGTTGGTGCTCTAATTCATTAATCCATAGCTCATGTCTGTGTTCACATAGATGGATTGTGTAACAGAATGTAAAGAAGATCAGTTTCGGTGCAAAAATAAAGCCTACTGCATCCCTGTGCGATGGCTTTGTGATGGGATCCATGACTGTGTGGATGGCAGTGATGAAGAAAACTGTGACCAAGGCAAGAGACCCTTCTCTAAAAATGTTTACTGGGCTTTTTATGAACACACACATTTCAAGTTACCAGTACCTTGGCCATTGTGAGTGAAGAAAGGAAAGTTCTGTGACTTCTGACAAAGACAGTTCAGCAGCTTAACAAGTGATCTGCAGGAATAAGCAAAACTTAGGTTGTTTATGACTTGTTCCTCCTTTCTGTTTCCCTCCCCAGTGATGCAAAGGTCATGTTGTTACTGGAAGCATATTCTTTTTCATCAAAGAAATCAGCAGTAAATCTGGTCAATTTAAACTTTTATAGGCCACAATAAATTACAATGCCATGCACAATAAATTACACAGCTGTGCAATATAATGAATATTTAGTTGTTAAATAAGTCATCTTAAGAGCCTGGGCTTCTGTTTATTTCAGAGAACCATAGAACACCTTGGATTGGAAGAGAACTTAAAATTCATCCAGTTTTAACCCCCTGCCATGGGCAGTGACACCTTCCACTATCCCAGATTGCTCCAAGACCTGTCCAACCTGGCCTTGGACACTTCCAGGATTCCAGGGGCAACCATAGCTCCTCTGGGCACCCTGTGTCAGGGCCTCTCCTTGTTTTTTGTGTTTGTCCAGGAGCAACTTATTCATCCACAGAGCTCTTCTTTGAGCACATTTTGGCTTCCTCTTTTTTGGGATACATCACTCCTGGGCTTGGATGAGGTGGTGCTTGGATACCAGCCAGGCTTTCCTGGGCCCCTCTTCCCTCCAGATCTTTCCCAGGCAGATCCTGGAGAAGCCAACGTGTTCTGTCCTGGAGCTCAATGTAGGGAGCTTGCTCTGCACTCTCCTTGCAGCCCTAAGGGTCCTGAACTCCCCCATTCCATGGCCACTGCAGCCCAGGCTGCCCTTGAGCTTTACATTCCTCACCAGCCCCTCCTCTAAGGCAAATTAAAGAAGTCTTTTCTTTCCTAAAGAAACATTTCAGTTGGCGTTTTGTCATGTTCTTGTTTTTTTTGTTTTTTTTTTTTTTTTCCTGGATTTTTCTTCTTTCTTTTTCTTTAAAGTTGGTAGTTCTGAGTTTTAGCCATCTGCAGTCACATGTTCTGTGCATAAATTGAAAGCATAATGAAATACAGCTGTATGTGATAATAATCAGATATGAAGCAAACATAGTTAAATATCCCCTTGCTTTAAGTCTATTACACAATACTTAAGATTAAAGCGAAATTAAAATAAGAGAAAAAAAAAAAAAAAAAGATGATTAAGTTTGGAAGAGAGACCAGGAAATTCAGAGAATGTGAAGAATATTCCAGAGATGCAGAGACGTTTAGGTGCAAGAAGACAGATAGCAAAGTTATAAATAAATAAATAAATAAAATAACAACCATCTAGTCCATTTAAACACTGCTCTTAAAATATCTGGACTGTATCTCTTTAAAATGCAATGAAGTGTAAGTAAATAGCAACACACTTATTTTTTCTGATGCCCACATTATTCTTTGGGTAGCATAATGGAGCTTCTGTGAACTGCAAATTGCTTATAATACAATAAGAAGCCTATTCCTAGTTGGTTATTGCTATCATACTTTGTATTTATGTCACAATTATGTTTCTGTTGCAGAAATCTATTTTATAAAGGGATTATGACAGGCAGAGCAATCACATGAAACAAATGCCAGTTTATCTCACTGATAACTAATTTTTTTCATTTTTGGAAATACAGCAAACACAAATAGAGTTTTATTCTACAGCATTCTAAAATAATATCCATAATATTTATCTGTGGCCCACTGTGCATGTTTACAAAAATAACTCTCTTCAGTCTTATTAAACAACTAGAATGATGGTTATATTGTGATTGCACACACTATTATTTGGATTCATGCCTTTCATCATGAAGAGTACTTGAATTTTATATATTTGCCTTGGATAATTATACAGGATATTTCTGATAATGTTCATAAGTTATATTTGCCATGGGAGTGAATTATACCTGGTAGCATAGTGTGAGAGTTTGAACATCCTTTAATGCAATGGGCATTTCATGGAAATTAGTATTTTTGGGGGAAAAAAGTTCAGCCATTCTGAACCTTTATAGGAAAGGAAAGCCTTCTGTTGATTTTAATGAGGTGTGAACAGGGCACTGAATGAATGAGTAAAAAGCCTGATCTAGCTCTTAGAGTAGGTGTAATGTATTGAGGTAAGCCACAGTGAGAGTTCTGGCATTATCATATAAAATTTCATTGTTTCCTCCTCTGCAGGTACACAGCTTTATTTCTTTTATACTACACTCCTCTCAGGAAACTGAAAATTCAGTTACCATAAAAATGCATTTCATAGGAAATTAATGGCAAGAACTTTGCATAACTTTGTTGATTGGTAGTGATAAAATTTAGTCATAATTGGAAAACAGATTTCTTCTTACTGCGACACATTGAACTAATTTTTAAAGCTTGAGGGCAGTCTGCCCTAGAACATTTTCCCTTGCCCCGTGTTCCCTTTTGTTAAATGATTCTGGGTTCAATAGATCCTGAGGTTACATGGAAGATTTTATTCCTGCTGCTTTCTGTGTTCAATAAATATCCCGATGAAGCATTTCAGAAGTTTCAGAAGTGTCAGAGGTCACTTAATTTTATCTGTTCTATGCCCCCATGGCTGGACCTTTCCTAGATACAGCATTTAGAGGTGGTGGGGGTCTTACAAACCTGGCCAAGCCTGTTGCTCCTCAGGAGAAGAAATAGCCTCATGGCTGATGGGCTGCAGACACTTTGTCTCTGATGTGTGACTCAGAGAGTGGAGTAGGAATAAACAAAGGATCAGACATTCATGTGAAACAAACCTGGAGTGAAGTGTTTTTTCATGTATTTGGCCCTATTTCTGTTTATATCATTCTCTGATGGCCCAAATTACTGATTTACCAGCCAGACCTTGGCTGAGAGGCTGCATCACCAAAGAGAGTTGCAGACAGGGAGTTTAAACATCTCCTGGCTAAATGCAAATGGAGCACGCCCAGCTGGTCACTCCTTTGGTACCTGCATTTGGGAATTCTCAGCCACCAGTCAGCAACAGGAACTGCTTGGTCAGGGAAGAGATTTTTGAGAGTGCTCCTCTGCATCACCAACCTGTTCCTTTGGGACCTGTAAATTTATTTATGCTACCTGTGTTACTCTCTGCAAATAGTCTGTGATAAGTGGTTGTAGTCGTTTTATCAAAAACTGACATTCTTTCATCTTTTTGTTTTCCTGCCTTTTTTTTTCTGTTGTCTTTTCATCTTCCCAGGGGGAAATATATGTAGAGCTGATGAGTTTTTGTGCAACAATTCCCTCTGCAAACTGCATTTTTGGGTTTGTGATGGTGAGGATGACTGTGGAGATAACTCTGATGAAGTTGCTGAAATGTGTGGTATGGCATTATATTTTTTCAGGGTTTTTGTATAATAAAGCAAGAATGGCATTTAAGACACAAAAATATATAAAGGCACTTGTATCTTAAATTTTGTTTTGCTTTTAGAAGATAATATGAGCTGATAATATGCTTGAAATATGAGATATAGTTTTCTTTTGTTATTTCATTTCATGTAATTTCAGATATTAGTTCTTTTTGAGAAATGAAATTTTTCTGTAGATAACCCACAGAGGGAAGAAAAAGTAACTTGTATGATGTAATAGTGAGCATCATTACACTTCCTCTTTTGCTTTTTTTCTCCCATATTTCCTGGTTCTCAAAAAAAGGCATGAATCACCCTTATCACCCAAAATCTCAAAATGAAGAACTTAGAGTGCCAGCACCTTATCTGGCTTTGATGTGTCATTAAAAAAGGATTAATAGCTGGGTAACAGCTGATTCTTTTCTTTGCTGTGCAGTCAAGTTTCCCTGCCCTCCAACGAGGCCGTACAGATGCAGAAACAACAGGGTTTGTCTGCGGCCTGAGCAGATTTGCAATGAGGTCGATGACTGTGGTGATAACTCGGATGAAGATCACTGTGGTAGGTGGAATTACCTTTCAAGGCATTCAGAGCAAAGAAAACACCTTGAAGGCAAACTGTTACACAGACCTGCTTGTCCTTCAGTAAAGCTTAGCTGGAGGTTAGCAGATCAGAATTGGAAGCTGAAAGAAATTGAGGTTGAAACAATTTCCAGTTGCTTAATGTTCCGCGGTCATTCCCATTTGTATGTGTCTAAAATAATCTGAGAATCTTAAATACTGATTTATTTTTCCTCTTATTAATCTGTAATTGTGTAGATAAAATCACGTATAAAGCCAGACCGTGTAAAAAAGATGAGTTTGCTTGCAATGACAAGAAATGCATTCCCATGGAGCTGCAGTGTGATTGGTTTGATGACTGTGGAGATGGCTCAGATGAGCAAGACTGCAAAATAAGTGAGTTGGGCTGGCAAAGATCTGTTTTCTTGATTATAGCAGAAGAGAAACAATTAACCAAGACATTCATCTGTGCAAGACCTATTGAACAATACAGAACTCAGTTTAACGTAGTTCCTTCTTTAGGTAAAAATGGATGGAATTCTGAGCAAGAGCAAGACAAATTTTATAGCAATTCAAGTTGCAGAGGTTTTTTGGTGTAGTTACAAGTTCTTTACAAAATTTAAGTACATTTACTGTATTTTGTTTCATATTTGCAACAAGAAGCATTTTAGTTAAATTAAGTTCTTGATGGGAAATATATCTCAGTTAAATACTGTCATTGCATGAAATGTAATATGTTAAATTATGCAGATGTAGATAAGCACTGTAATGTCATTTATTTGTTAAAAATTTACCTGATGCTCTTTAAACAGAAGAATTTGTAATTTGTTGTTGTTATATTAGGTCTTATTTTTAACACTTTAAACAAATCTATCAGGGATTTTTTAGACAAATTGTTTATGTTTAGGTGTCACTGAATATACATGTGAAGATAATGTGAATCCTTGTGGAGATGATGCCTTCTGTAATCAAACAAAATCATCCCTTTTGTGTCAGTGTAAACCTGGATTTCAGAGAAACAGGAGGAATAGACAATGTGAAGGTACAGATATTTTCCATCTTTCCTTGTTGTAAAATCAATTCTGTAGTCAGTTCTTAGGTTATCAAGATTTAACAATAGTTGTGAATGTCAAAAGGTTCAAGTCAGGCTTTTAAATAATTTTAGGTGTAAACGGATTTTTTAAGGTCTAGTAGATTATTTAGCATTGCTGTTGAGGTTGGCATATGAGAATATTTTGAGATGCTCAAGACAATGAAGATGCAGAATTCAAACCTAAAATCATTGTAAACAGAAAGAAAGTGAAATTCCTTAGAAAATGTGGTCTTAATATGTATGATGCCATACTGGTCAGCAGGAAAATGTTTATGAGTTCCCTTTGTTTGTGTGCTTTGTTTCATGATTGCATGAGCATGTTAAATAATAGTATATTAAACTACAGGTATATAAATTACAATTCTTTCTTTGTAGATATCAATGAGTGCATGGTATTTGGGGCCTGCTCCCAGCACTGCCATAATTTAAAGGGCTCTTACAGATGTGCATGTGAGAAGAATTATAAGGAGAGGAATAACAGTTGCATAGCAAAAGGTAAGGCTGTGAAAATCAAAACAGACAGTATTGTAATTTGTTATATGGATTTTCCCTATTTTTGAAGCAAATTTGCCAGGGGAAGATCATACCAATGAGTTATTAGTATTTCACATATAACATGGATTCTCTCGGGGTTTGACATCATTGCCTGTTACTAAACAAATCAGATTATGACACGAGAACAAACAGGGTTACTAATGGCAAATAATGGCTTGTTATTATAGGAACACAGACATCATTCTGAGGGCTTATAATTTAAAAATCTGGGAATGGTTATCCTAAATCTGAAGTGTCCAAAAGCTTCATTTCCATTGTAATACAGTTCATATTTCCTTCTTTCCCTCACTGATGTTTGCTTTAACTACACTCCTCTTTGTTCTTGCTTTTATCAGGAGGCAGGGAACAAATGATGTTTGATATTTCATACTCATAAGGAGGAAGTGTGTTGGACAGACATTTTAAATTGATTCTCTATGGATAAATGCAATATGAATGAGGAAATAAAGATAATCCAATTACATTCTAAATTATCAAGCAGATTTTAAACTTTCTCAAAATGCAATGAATTGATATTAGAGAACATTTTCTTATGAATAATATACTTTACAAGATCAAGATGGTATCTGGCTATCTGAAATGAGGAGATGTAAGATACAGTTTCTGTTACAGTCAATTTCAAAACTTCACTACCTTCCTTAAAATTAAAATCATTCCACTTCTAATTTCCAATTGAGCAATTTAAAAACATGTTTATTGACAGCTCAGTATTACTTTAATATATATATACATATATATATAATATATATATATATATATATATATATATATATATATATATATATATATATATGTATATATATATAAAATA